>OZ010790.1:500985687-501148822 GCA_963932465.1 Maratus speciosus
ACATTTGCTAAAACTCCTAAATTACGTCCGATTATGGTAATAAAATCTCCTGATTGAAAGCTGCAGTCACTCTATAATTTCAAATTTCTATACTCATCCATTTTTTAAGATAGAAGGGAAAACAAAAAATGGTCTTGAATCCTTATGGCGGATCAAGATGTCCAACGAATTTGTTCGAAATCTTAATAAACCCGTTAGTCCAAGCAATAGAGAATTTTACCTAGCAAAATTAATGGCAGTTCTGGAAATCGGCTTACTTTATGTTTTTGGGTCGCTGAATCCGAATTTGTAACTTCCCACCAAAATTTCCCCCAGCAACCCCCCACATTTTGGTAAAAAGCCTCCCAAAAAAGGTTTTTATTAAAAAACATAAATTTTTTCATTGTTTTAAGGGAAAAGTATCTAGAAATTCAGAAAGTAGACAAAATTCGCAACAAATTAGATATATGACATTATGACTTAGGATGAAGGGGAATCTGCCTCGGAACATGCGCGCGGTGCTGCGTGAACTAAGTTGCGCAATTCCACTTAACTACTCACACGTTTACATTCGCCCTCCCATCTCCCCCCCCCCCCCCCCGAACTTTCTCTATAAGGTTTACTTTAAGAGTTTTGGGTCGCTGAATCCTAAGTTTTAACTTACCCCCAAACTTTTCCCCCCCAAAATAGTTGTTATTAACTTAAATTTCTCATTGTTTTAGGGGAAAAGCATTACAAAATTCAGAAACTAGACAAAATTTGCAACAAATAGGATATATGATATTATGACGTAGGATAAACGGGGAGAGAGGGGCTACCTCGGAACATCCCCCGAGCGCTTTTCTCAAAAACGAAATTTTTTCAAAAAATCAATTTTTTTGGGGAGTTGACGGGTGAAATTTTAGTGGGAAGTTACAAATTTGGATTCAGCTACCCAAAAAAACATAAAGTGAGTCGAAATCCAGAACTAGTATTAATTTTTCCAGGTAAAATCCCCTATTGCCTGGCCTTCATAACTTTGTGCACGTAGCACCGCACTGCATGTTCAGAGGCAGCCCTCCCCCTCCCCGTTCGTCCTACGTCATAATGTCATGTTTCCTATTTGTTGCAAATTTTGTCTAGTTTCTGAATTTTGTAATGCTTTTCCCCTAAAACAATAAGGAATTTAAGTTAAAAACAACTATTTGGGGGGAAGTTAAAAATTCGGATTCAGCGACCCAAAACACTTAAAGTAAACCTTATAGAGAAAGTTCGGAGGGGAGATGGGAGGGCGAATGTAAACGTGTGAGTGGTTAAGTGGAATTGCGCAACTTAGTCCACGCAGCACCGCGGCGCATGTTCCGAGGCAGATCCCTCCTTCCGCTTCATCCTAAGCCATAATGTCATATATCTAATTTGTTGCAAATTTTGTCTACTTTCTGAATTTCTAGATACTTTTTCCCTAAAACAATAAAAAAGGGAATTTTTTAATAAAATTGATTTTAAATGATTTTTTTAATAAAAACCTTTTTTGGGGGGCATTTTACCAAAATTTGGGGGGGTTGCCGGGGGAAATTTTGGTGGGAAGTTAAAAAATTCAGATTGAGCGACCCAAAAAACATATAGTAAGCCTTTTCCAGAACTACCATGAATTTTTTCTAGGTAGAGCCTCTATACGGTCTCTATTGCCTGGACTACGTAGCGTATGCTCTATCACATCCAAATCGGCTTATAAATACAAGCGCAGTCGCATGACAATGGTCAGATATCTATAGAGAGATACATACTATCTATAGATGAAAGGGATAAGAATTAAAATCCTTTTAAAATTCAAATTTTAAATTAAATTTAAAAAATTTACATTAAAGGCATTAAGATATTTTTCCTAACATTAAATCTTATATTCTAAAATCCGTTTTACCCCTTGAACTTTGTTTCCCAGCGCAACATTTGTTACGTTCACCATTAAAATCGGAGTGTAACTTAAGATGGAAAATACTGAAGTTAGGACAATTCGCCTTTGTTTGTGGCTAAAGTCTTGTACGTAACAGATCCCGGGAATTGTGTTGATCTTGATCATATGTCAATCAAGAGCTAATTAACCAATTAAACTAAATGTTTCTCGCAAATTGCCATCTTCGCGCCCTGCAGGAAAATATTACAAGCCTCAAAATATTCGCAAGAACTGGAGAGAAAAAGTTTAGATTTTGCCATTTTGATAAGCCTGCATAATCTACGACCATGTAGGTCCCGAAATTGGCGTAAAAAGCTCGTGAGATCTCCCATCGAACTCGCGGAGATGATTGCAAGATGCAGTGACGAAATAAACAAGTTCGGTCCACAAAGAGGTTCCCGAGTTAAATTCTTTTCTTCCATTAATCTCCCAGTTATTCTTTACATAGATAGATGTGGTTTTCTCTACTGCATATGCGCTGAATTTAAGTATATATCAAATAAATTTAACTTTTAAAACGACGAAAACAGCCGTTTGTACTGATCGTATTGGAAGGCCGAACAGTCCTACTTTGTTTTTTTATACGATTTAAGAAGGGAAAACTTGGGGAAGGTGGCCCACATTTTATTATTTGGCTTTTCTTAATTCCAATTCGAATGAAAAAGTGGAATTTCCAATAAAAAAGAAATAATATCTTACTGTTCTTCCAGCTAAATCTTTTTTGCATTGGTTCACAGAAGCCCACATTACACGAAAATATTTATATGGAACAACATAAGGACATATATGGAAGAACATAAAAATCAGCGTGATAACCAAGCTATGTGTGTCTGTGTGCGATGGAAATGGCTAGAAATATCTACCACACGTACAAGTCTGAAACTTTCGGTGAGTGTAGTACAAGGCAGGTCCTTATGCAATCAGAATTCTTATTTTTTGATAATTAGTTGAGAATATCAATTAAAAAATCATCAAAAATGCGATTTTTTTTCACAAAATGGCAAAAATCGCGCGCTCATCTGAACCTGATTCCACAGTCGAAATAACAGAAATTGAGAATTTTCACTAATCGGCGAAAATTAAAAAAACTGATTACGATTTCGATTTGAAAATTTCAGATCACATGTAAAAAAATATTTTTGCAAAATTTTTGAAAATCGATCGGTAATTTTTTAAATTTTTTTTCAAAAAACTGGCGGCGACAGTACAAAAGTTCGAAGAGAACCATAGGGATGAACATTCATTAAAAATTGAACTAAATATATACCTTTTTCCGGCCGACCCATCTACCAATTTCCGAAAATCGATGGATCAGAGATTATATGACATGTAGACAATCGATTTAATTATTAAACGTTGTCGAATTCTAAAAACATAATTTAAAAGTGGTATTTTATCAATTTAATCGGAGATTATTAGTATGTTCTGTGTCAAGAGTCCAGTATGAGTTAAGAGTTCGTCCACAAGGGTTTCTCCCCTTTATTCACTTTTTAAAGTAAATGTTTTCCAAAATATACACTTCTTTTGCAACCATTATCCAACTTTTAAGCCACTTTTTGGTCTGATTCTATGGGCCAGATTTCAACGGCCATTGATTCATTCAAATTAGCTAAAGATTTTCTTGCAGCTTTTAGCTCCACCTTCCACTGCAGGGGGCGCATTCTTATCTCGGGTTCTATTGATCCAATTTCAACTGGGTTTTTCTCATTCAACTTGAATACCGATTGTCTTACAGTCTTTAGTTCTACCTTCCATTGCCATGGGCATTTTTATCTGAGGTTTCATGAGCCCGATTTCAACGAATTTTTTTTTCTTTTAACTCATCTTACGATTATTTGCAGATGTTCAAGCACGTGCGCAGCATGCCTTCTATACGGAGACGTAGGCAGCGGGGAACCGTTCCCGAGATTCATTTTGAAAGAGATAAATTTGAATGGAAGTTTTCAATGGTTGGAGAAGCGCGTAGCACGCTCGGTCTACGCTGCTGAAGACAGTGGAGACACATCCCAGAGGTTCATTTTGAGAGATTTTATTTATTTTTTTAATTTGAATAGAGGTTTTAATCATTTGATGTTCGTTTAGAAAAATCGACGGGCGGGTCAGCTAGATATGAAAAATGTTCTTTTGATACCAGAAATGTGACTCCAAGTCGTCAATAGGCTTTTTGATTTATTTACTGGAGGATAGACAGTTAACAACCTCCATCAGCTATTGACAATTATGGATCTCTCCATTTCCTCCCCCCCCCCACGCCCCAACTTCGCCGAATTACTTCAAAACATTCACACACACAAAAAAAGGTTAACAATTCTTATTTATTTTCAAAGTATGTGAAATAATTTCGGTTTAAAGCTCCTCTAATTTTGGCGCCCCTATTTAATCATTTTGCGCCTCAATTTAGGAACATAATTATCTTAGGAGGCTAGTTCCACGTTTTTTCCTAGTGTAAGTCACATTGCTGATAACTGCTATGCTTGTTGGCCACCGTTATTTTCGAAAAGTTTGCTTGGCCTTATTCAATTAATGAGATATTTTATCGGAGATAAGTCCCATTTTCCGTTCTAAAATACTGGTAGCCAAAAGTCGTAGCATGTGACTTACACTACAAGTGCTCATGGACATAGTCAGGTACCAAGTGCGTTGAGCGATCCCTAGAAATATTTACATATTTTTTTTTCTTCATTATTTGGATATAACAAAATATTTTACTAAAGAAAACATTCACACACAAAAAAAAAAGAAAAATCAACAATTTTTGTTTCTAGTCAAAATATGCGAAATAATTTTGGTGTAAACCTCTCTCAATTTGGCGCCCCTTGGCCTCGGCGCCCGGGGCGGACGCCCCCCTTGACCCCCGTAGCTACGCCACTGCTAAAATTGTGATTTCTGTGTTACTATTAGAGCTAAAATCTTTAAATTTCGCATGGTGGTTACTTTTATGAGTAAATGTTCTATAAAAATGTTCTAAAAAAATTCGAAATTTAAGAAGGTTAAATAAGCAAGAAAAGTTCTAAATTACGATTTACTTAGAACTGTTGAGCGATAAACTTGAAATATACAATAACACTAATCCGTCTCTCCGCCCCCCCCCCCCCCTCCTAAGCAATCGAAAAATCTCATGCAATTTAAATGCAATACAATGGGTTGCCACGTAGCTAGTAAACTAATATTTTGGAGACAAATATAATACATTTACTTTTAGATTACAATCCTAAAAGTTTTTCAGTATATTCGTTATATCGCGTTTTTTGATATATCGCGTTTTTTTCATTATGTCATGCGCGATATAACGACAGACCATACTGTCCCTATTTTTAAGTCCTATTCAGAAGCTACCGTCCCGCTTTTATTATTATTATTATTATTTATTTCGTTCATCCGCTATTTGCGACACTAGTTGCACAATGTACAGCCCTGGAGACAAAAAGTAATCACCACTACTTACTGTCCAAAAAAATCATCACTTAAAAATGTGACTGGTGCCAATCGATTACTAATAACGTCAACTAATAATGGTATATTTAAATTCTGCTTAGGCGGTTGTCTAGATATAAAAATTGTACCAAACTTTCTATTTCTAATACAAACACTTAATTTTGACATTATATTTGGATTCTATTCTTCGGTAAATTTCACCTTCGGATAACAAACGAGAAGTCATTCGGTAGGAAAGTAGTTTAGGAATTTTGCAAGCTTAAAACTTGGAACTCCTAATGTTAAAATGATTATTAATCGTAACAAAACAGATTGTAATGCGGGTAGTTTCTTAAGAATAACTCGTAAACTACTTGACGTAATCAGCTGTAATTTTGGATTCTCATATTTCAAGCTCCTAGGAATATATTTATGTTTTCAAATAAGTATATAGACAAAAAAATTATATATATATTTTTAAATTAATTTCGAAAATATGTATATTTTGAAATCATTAAAAAAAAATTATTTGTAGCCACTGAATTTTTTACAGAAATAAAAACAGAAATTTATAAAAGCTTCAGCTATGTGAAACCAAAATTACAGCTCATTCAATCAAGTAGTCTTGAGTTATGCTTAAAAAACAACCAGAATTGCAGCGCTTAATAATGCGTTTAATATTAGGAGTTCCAAATTTTAAACCTGCGTAATTATTAACCTACATGATCGAATCTCTCCCCGCTAGATAACTGTAAATTTTACCCAAGGATCTTAATAGGTTGTCAATTTTAGGCATTTGTATTGAAAATTTTCCAGTTTGGTACAATTTTTATATGTATACAACCCTCTAAACAAAATTCAAGTTTAGCATTAACCCCTTGGGTACATTTGACGACTGAGACTCGTCATGCATTTGGCCATTGGCGCTTATTTTTATATTCTATTCATACCACTATTTAAAGGAAAATGTTTTTGTAGTATTTTTCTCTTGCACATACTGTCACTGTATATGAAAGATGTTTGCTTTCAGAAAGAGGTGTGAGAGAGAATAAAACAACAACAAAAAAAAATGCCAGTGTCAGCCCTGAAATAAATCCGCATCCAAGGGGTTAATTAGTGGACGTTATTACTAATCGATCGGAACCAATCACATTTTTATATGATGATATACGGCAAAGTTAGCCGGGGTTGATTACTTTTTCCCACAGAACTGCACAACAATCATGTTTCCCACATAAAACAAAATCAGATTTACAAGAAATTACGGCATTTTTCGGTTAGCCGGGCGCCACTGTTACATTTACATACATATATACATACACTATATGGCCAAAGGTGACCGGTCACTTGCGATTTTTAACGTTTTGTTAAATATTTAGAAAAATACACGAGGAATTAACCAGACATTGCAGGTGTGTAACCAGTATAGTATAGGTCATATATTTCCGCGAAGATTTTTTTTCCCGAAACCCCATAGGGAACCGTCAAAAAATTGAAAAAGAACGAATATCTTTTGGATAATCCTGTAAAAACTAATGGAGCAAAAGCGTTTAAACTCGAGATTATTAATAAGTGGCTTATTGTAATATATTGTGTTCGTTTTTATGAGGATAGCATGTATACTCGTAGAGAAATTAAGGTTTTTATAAAAACAGTCCCAAATTTCGCCAAGTTTTTTGCTTATAATTTGCAGAGTTCTTAATATAAAAAAAAGTTCTTTTCAGAAAATATGGCAAACAACATTGTACACAATACCCCGCAATCAGAATGAAATAATAATAATAATTGGGTGAAAAATGAGCAGGTTTACTAAAAAAAGTTTCACTGCGCATGCGCGAATGCAATCAAAATGTAATGTATAGAGCAACTTTTGTGAAAGTCTCAAAAACATAGTTTGAAAAGTCTGATAATAATCGTTTATAGAATAAGCTCAAAATCCGTTGTTCCCAGAATGAAGCAAAAAGATGAGGGATTGTATCCAAATACAGTATTACGTGCAATATTGTGTATGCTAAATTGGCACTAATCAATGGATATATGGATACAACCCCTTATGTTTTTGCTTCATTTTTGAAACAACTGATTTTGAGCTTATTCTATAAACGATTATTATCAGACTTTTCAAACTACGTTTTTGACACTTTTACAAAAGTTGCTCTATACACTTAGCTAACACATTATGTACATTATATTTTGATTCCATTCGCACATGCTCAGTGAAACATTTTTTAGTAAACCTGCTCATTTTTCATCCAATTTTTATTATTTTTTCATTCTGATTGCGGGGGTATTGTGTACAACGTTGTTCGTCATATTTTCTGAAAAGAACTTTTTTTTTATATTAAGAACTCTGCAAATTATAAGCAAAAAACTTGACGAAATTTGGGATTGTTTTTATAAAAACCTTAATTTCTCTAAGAGTATACATGCTATCCTCATAAAAATGAACACAGTATATTACAATAATCCACTTATTAATAATCTCGAGTTTAACCGCTTTTGCTCCATTAGTTTTTACAGGGTTATCCAAAAGATATTCGTTATTTTTCAATATTTTGACGGTCCCCTATGGGGTTTCAGGAAAAAACCATCGCGGAAATATATGACCTATACAATATTGTTTACACACCTGCAATTTCAGGTTAATTCCTTATGTTTTTGCTTCATTTTTGGAACAACTGATTTTGAGCTTATTCTATAAACGATTATTATCAGAATTTTCAAACTATGTTTTTGAGACTTTTACAAAAGTTGCTCTATACACTTAGCTAACAGATTATGTACATTATATTTTGATTCCATTCGCGCATACTCAGTGAAACATTTTTTAGTAAACCTGCTCTTTTTTCATCCAATTTTTATTATTTTTTCATTCTGATTGCGGGGTATTGTGTACAATGTTGTTCGTCATATTTTCTGAAAATAACTTTTTTTATATTAATAACTCGGCAAATTATAAGCAAAAAACTTGACGAAATTTGGGATTGTTTTTATAAAAACCTTAATTTCTCTAAGAGTATACATGCTATCCTCATAAAAATGAACACAGTATATTACAATAATCCATCACTTATTAATAATCTCGAGTTTGACCGCTTTTGCTCCATTAGTTTTTACATGGTTATCCAAAAGATATTCGTTCTTTTTCAATATTTTGACGGTCCCCTATGGAGTTTCAGGAAAAAATCATCGCGGAAATATATAACCTATACAATATTGTTTACACACCTGCAATTGCAGGTTAATTCCTTATGTGTTTTTCTAGATATTTAACAAAACGTCAAAAATCGCAAGTGACCGGTCACCTTTGGCCATATAGTGTATATATACACATATATGTACATATATATATATATACATATGTATGCATATATTTAGGTGTGTGTGTGTACAAATATATGTACATATATGTGCATATATATATATGAATGTAAATATAACACTTGAGCCCGGCTAACCGAAAAGTACTGAAATTACTTTATTAACAAATGCATTGATGTTGCTAATAGGATTTGCAACAACAAGAACGAAAACACACCATAAATTACTTATCTGATTGAATACTGGTAACACTATCAAAATTTTGCATCATTCTCTGCGTCATTTGAAACACCCTTTCCTACGTCATCTCTATCGTTTCATTTTTTCTTTCAGTGGAATTTATGATAGTAATCTTCGTTGCATAATTCTTGTTTCGAATTGTTTTGTTACGTTTCATTCGTCAGACATGAACACGTGAGACTATTTTTTAATAATAAGAGCAAAAAAAGTTTTTTTTGTCTTAAGGGGACAGTTTGCCTTTTTAACAATTTTGTTTATTTTTTAAAATATGGTTCAAATGGTGAACTCGCTGCATTTCAATGCTCAACTAAAGGTGCATTTTTTTAAAAAAATTAACTACATATTTAATTAAAATTTAAAAAACGTTTAAAAAATTTGATTTTTTAAAAATCCTTGCTACTTTTTTAAATATTGATATTTTTGCCCAATTTTTTTTTATAGATTTTCAAAAGTGTATTACACAACACTGCGCATGGATTTTTAGATACAGCTAATATTACATTTAATATAATTTTTTGACTGATATCTGTAGTATAATACGATGAAATCTAACACATATTCATATACTTTTATTATTATTTTTTAAATAACAAAAAACCTGAAGGCTAATTCCATGTGCAGATTTATCACATATATAATAAAGAACATGCACAAAAAAGCTTAAATCTCTATCTCAAATAGAAAAAAAAAAAAAAAAAACCTTAGCATTTTTAAAACATGAAAGTGAAGAAAATATGAACACGGAGAAAAAGTCATTTAAAGTTTTAATTTGTGTGGATAATTGCGCTAGGTGTATTAACAAAATTTACAATATCTCGTGATATAATTGTCATATGGCTAAAAATGAGGTGTCAAAATATTCACAATTAAACAGGCTTTCATTTAATATTAAAAAACAAAAATCGACTTTTTAATAATTTTCAGGTAAACTGTCCCCTTAATGGAAAACCAGCAATTGTGTTGTTTTGGACAACTGTAAACATTTCACTGATAAAAATTTAACAATTAACGTAATAGAAAATTCGTGTCATATTAAAGGTGGCTAAATTGCAAATCA
The DNA here is from genome assembly GCA_963932465.1 of Maratus speciosus. Lineage (NCBI taxonomy): Eukaryota > Metazoa > Arthropoda > Arachnida > Araneae > Salticidae > Maratus > Maratus speciosus. The sequence goes on from OZ010790.1 coordinate 500,995,632, forward strand.
CTAGCTGCGTTTACTAACAAACTATGTATTTTTCAAGGATCTATGCAGATGGACAAAGCTTAAGGACCACTCTTATTTTCAACGATTACAGTTAGAAATAGATCCTCAGCAGCACTTGTAAATTTGCATAAATGCGGAATGCACTCTGTTTTGTGAAACTTATACAAATTTTGTACTTCCGCTTTTATCGATCACGTGACAGCAGAGATAAGTGATTTTAGGCAATCGGCGGTGCTGCAACATGTCATTAGATGTAAAAATTGAAGAAGATGGAGTGAAGCTTGAACATTGAAATTTTGAACCTGTCTTCGAAGCATCATTTAGATGATATTACTCGTTGTAGAATAATCGAAAAGTTGGAAGAAGGACGCAAAATGAGAGATGTTGCCCGTGAATTTAACATCGCGCACAGTATTGTTTCTAGGCTATGGGCGGCATTCTAAAAGAGTGGAATATGTACTAGGTGCATGGGAGGAGGTCGTCGTAGCAGTACGACGTCCCAAGAAGATCGCTATATTGTTATTTAGGCAAAAAGGAGCCGACGCAGCACAGCTGGCTAATTAGCAAATCAACTTTGTGCTGCCACAGGAACTAAAATATAGCGGGAAAATGCTGCAAGACGTTTGAGAAAGGATGGACTATACGCCCGAAGATCTGTTGTGTGTGTCCCACTCTCGAGACGCCAACGTAGCGCCCGTTTACAGTGATGCCATATGCATCGCAATTGAACTGATGACGACTGGTCTACCGTGCTCTTCTCAGATGAGAGTAGATTCCGTCTATCGTCTGATTGTAGACGTAAACTGATATGGCGCGAGGTTGGTAGTACTTACTGTCGCGAAAACATTCTAGAGAGAGATCGATATGCGACTTCAAGTATCATGGTGTGGACAGACATCATGCTCAATGGCCGCAAGGATCGCTGTGTGCTTGACCAATGGTCCATGACCGGTAAAAGGTACATTGAAGACGTCCTGTTTACCAAATGTTCGACTTTTTCGAGTTGCTGTCGGCGAAAAGCTTCGTTTTATGAACGATAACGCACCTTGTCATCGCCCACAGTCTGTACAAGATTGTCTTGAGGCCGAAGATATCCATCGCATAGACTGGCCAGCACGTTCCCTGACCTGAATCCCATGGAAAATGTATGGGATGCTTTGGGGAGACGTATTGCTGCTCGATAATTTCCTCCCACAAACAAGGAAACTCTCATCCGTGCAGTGAAGGAGGAATGGGGCAACTTGCCTCAACAGCTACTGAATCATGTTGTTCTGAGTATGCCAAGCCGTGTTGAAAGTTGTCTCGCATTACATGGTAGCCACACCCCTTATTCATATGGCACTGACGATTGTTAATTGTAAGTATTTTGCTTTCTTTGTACAGTCATGTTTTTGGACAATAGTCACGTTTCAGAAAAAGAACCTCTGGTAATACCCTGTATACATCCTTTCAACAAAATATTTATATTAAATACTGTATAATATTCTGTTAATACTATCGTTTGCTTCTTGACCCACAATCTCACGTAGATTCTCATTTACGTGTACATTTTTTCTTGGTCCTTAAATTTTGTCCACCAGTGTATCTTTAAATAATGTATTAATATCGACACACAGGATGTAGAGTAGGAATGCACAACCTGCGGCCCGCGATGGGTTAACTTGTGGCCCGTGAATTTCGTCAATTTATAACTGGAAAAAATCGCAATTTTTGTCCATATGTCGCTGGAAAAAATCACTAATTTCGTCAATTTGCTGCGGGAAAAAATTGCAAATTTCGTCAATTAGTTAAGAATCGCAAATTTCGTTGATGGAGTTCAGAAATTTCGCGAATTTTGTCGATCATGTGCGGAAAAATCTTTAAATTTCATTGATCGGCTGCGGAAAAATCGCGTGTTTTGACAGTTCATCTCGAGAAAAAAATCGCGAATTTCATCAACCTGCCGTGGGAGAAATTACAAATAGCGTCGGCGTCAGTTAAGAATCGCGAATTTCGTTGATGGGGGCGAAAAAATCGCAAATTTCGTTGATCGAGTGAGGAAAAATCGTGAATTTTATCAAATCGGAGTGGAAAAATCTCAAATTTCCTTAATCAGGCACAGAAAAATCGCGAATTTTGTCGATGAGTAGCGGAAAAATTGCAAATTTCGTTCATCGGCTGCGGAAAAAATGCGAGTTTCTTCAGCTTATCGCGAAAAAAATACTCAATTTCGTCAATTTTCCGCGAGAAAATATTACAAATTTCGCCAGTCAGCTAAGAATCACGAATTTCGTTGATCGGGAGCGGAAAAATCACGAATTTCGTCGATCAGGAGCAGACGAATCTCAAATTTCGTCGATCGGCTGCGGAAAAATCGTGCGTTTCGTCAATTTATCGCGAGAAACAATCGCGAATTTTGTCAATCTGTCGCGGTAAAAAAACACGAATTTCGACAATTAATGGGAAAAAGTACAATTTTTGTCAATTGGTCGCAAACGTATCGCTAGATTCTTCAATCGATCGTGAATTTTGTGAAAAGTTCATGAATTTCGTGAATCGCTCGTGGAAGAAAATAACGAATTTTGTGTGTCAGTCACAAAAAATATCGTGAAATAGAAATCCATTGATCGCAGGAAAATATCGCAAATTTCGTCGATCGTGCGCATAAACGAGATCGTGACATTCGTCAATTTATTGCGGCGAAAAATCGCGGATTAAATCAGTGTAGGAAAAAATCACGAATTTCGTCAATTGGTCGTTGGAAAAAATTGCAAATATTGTCAATCCGTCACGGAAAATATTACGAAATTCGCCTATCACTCATGAGAAAAAAATCACAATTTTTCTCAATCGCTTATGGAGAAAAAAAATTGCAATTTTCGTACTCCGATCGCAGAACAAAAAAGTCGCGAAATAGTTCAATCGCGAGCAGAAAAAATCGCAAATTTCGTTAATTCGGTAGTGTGGAAAGAAATCGCGAATTTTGAAAATTTTCGCTGAAAAAACCTCGAATTTCGTCAATTTATCGAAGGTATCGCAAATTGGTTGTTTGGAAATATTGCAAATTTTGCCAATCGGCAATGGAAAATTACCACAAAATCTGTCAATCGGTCGTTGATAAAAAATTGCGAATTTCGTCAATCACTCGCGCTTGATTGACAAAAAGAAAAATAATTAATTTTGGTAATCAGTCACAGAAAAAATAGCATAATTTGTCCATCATGCTTTGTTATTTCAAAAATAAATTTCCATTTTTTTAAAAATGAAGTTATTCTTCAAGAAAAAATTTATAATTTTCAATAACATTCAATTTTTTAGAAATTTTGTGTAATTTTTTTTCTTTAAGTTTTCATTTATCAAGGAGGAACAGTTAGTCTTCATAAAGTGTTGTATAGTTATTCATGCAGATGTGAATAAATCCTGCATACAATTATTTATTTCTATTTGTTTATTTTTTATATACAAAAAATCATTATGCATCAAGACTAAAGAGTTATTAGCCCCTTCCCCATCACCACCACCACCACCTTCGAGATATAGAATTCTCTCTGTGTTACTGATGTGGCCCTCGACAAACCAAAAATTTTTGTAAGTGGCCCTTCTCTTAAAAAGGTTGTGCATCCCTTGTTCAAGCATTTCGCGACCACGAGAAATTATGCAGTAAGACAAATATATTTTAGGTATTAAAGTAACATTAGGAATCTAACATGAAACCACCTTTTTTTTTTTGGCGTTGTGGATTATGTGCTTGTAAAAAGCACCCACAACCATTCACAGTGATTTGCGCTTTTTATGGAATGTTACCTGAAAATATAAAACTGGGTTTACTATTAACTCACCATTGAATTAGTACTATACAAATAGACCGAAATCGCCCACTCGTGGACAGCCTACCGTGAGGTATAGGGACAATAAGTCCACGAGGGGAAAAAGGGGCTGCCAGGCAGCGCAAGCAGGGTGGCGCACATTTATTACAACATAAAAAGCATGTTACAAATACTGCCTTATTATTGAAGGCAGTGCGGACACATATGTATAAATAAATATTGAAAAATATTTACAGGTTAAATAGAATGTAAAAAAAAAAAAAAAAAAAAAAGGATTAAGGTTTAGCTATAGTCTTAGAAATAAACGAAAAATGTTTGTTTAAAATGTCGTAATTTTCTAGAAGTCTCTGGAAGTTGCCTGCGTTGGAAAGAGTGTTATTCAAATTTTCTCTCAATGTTTTGTTTCTGTCAAAATGGAAATGATGTTTCATTATGGGGCAGTTTCCAAAGATATAGTGTGTAGCGTTTCCAATACTCTTTTTGCATAAACAAAGTGGTGAGTCTCTTTTTTTAATTTTATGTAGAAATGATGGGAAACTTCCATGACCAGTGATATAGTTAGGTAACGTAGGGCGATCACAGATGAACTGTATGTCAACTTTATTAATTATACTGTAAGTATCGCGACCCTTTGTCGACTGAGTCCATGAGAGTTGCCATTCATCCAGAGTTTTTTGCCTAAAGATATACTTGAATTTGGATTGTGGAAGAAGCAATTCCTGGCAATCGTTGTATTGGTTGTTATCTATAACCGTCTTCGCCAGAGAATCGGCTCTTTCGTTTCCCGGGATACCTATGTGAGATTTAATCCATGAGATATAGAACTTTTTGTTAGGGAAATGTAGTAAAAGATTGTAGATATTATAAATTATATAATTGCGTGGAAATGCAATTTGAAGGGCGTCATAGGATGAGTGGCTGTCTGTAAGGATAAGAATTTCATGATGAGAAGAGTTAATGGACCATTCCATTGCCTTGTAAATTGCGAATAATTCAGCTTGGTAGATCGAGTTATCTACATGAAGTTTAACTGCATAATCATATACGAATGAGTTTTTAAGACAGACTGTAAATGCACATGCATAGACGCCAACATTGTAAAGACTATATCAGGAGTAAACCAGTTAAATTTCAGGAGTTTTGGACACTCTTCAGGAGTAAAATGTTCAGGTTTCAGGAGTCATTTCAGGAGTTACACAAAGTTTTTTACGAGCTATATTTTTTACAAATATTTTCAGTCCTCTTGCAGCTTTTGCAATTATCAACACAAACATAATTTAAATAAAGGTTACTTAATTTACTTTTACTTTTAATGTATTAATAATTTTTTATAATAAATTCTGGAATTTTTTTTTATCTCTACGGAGCAAAAAATCCGTGATTGATGTGAGTGTGAAATCCCGCGACCAATTAACAAAGTTCGCAATTTTCCACAGAGATTGACTGACGAAAATCGCGAATTTTTCGCCGCGACTGACGAACGAAAATCGCGATGTTTTGCAGCGATTAGCAGACGAAAATCGCGATGTTTTGCCGCGACTTGCAGACGAAAATCGCAATATTTTGCCGCGACTTGCAGACGGAAATTGCGATGTTTTGCCGCGACTTGCAGATGAAAATCGCGATGTTTTACCGCTACTTGAGGACGAAAATCGCGATGTCTTGCCGCGACTCGAGGACGAAAATCGCGATGTTTTGCCGCGACATGAGGACGAAAATCGCGATGTTTTGCCGCGACATGAAGACGAAAATCGGGATGTTTTGTCGCAACTTGCAGACGAAAATCGCGTTGTTTTGTCGCGACTGAACGACGAAAACTGCGATGTTTTGCCGCGATTGACGGACGAAAATCGCAATGTTTTGCCGAGAACTCATCGACGGAAATCGCGATTTTTTGCCTCAACTGACTGACGAAAAGAGAGATTTTTTGCCGCGGCTGACTGACGAAAAGAGCGATTTTTTGCCGCGACTTACTGACGAAAGCAGCGATTTTTTTGCCGCGACTGACTGACGAAAACAGCGATTTTTTGCCGCGACTCATTGATGAAAACAGCAATTCTTTACCGCGAATGACTAACGGAATTAGAGATTTCTTTTGCAGCGCAGCGAGTGATTGACGAAATCCGCGATTTTTATCATTGGCCGATTACCGGATTTCAGGATATCCTCCTCCCCCCCCCCCAAACTGATTAACGCAAATCGCGATATTTTGCCGCGGCTGCGATTTTTATCAACGACCTATTTATGAATTTCACGATTATTTGCAATGACTGATTGACAAAATTTGCAACTTTTTTCAACGATCGGTTGGCGAAATTTGCGATTTTCTGCCGCGAGCGATTGTAGAAATTGGCGGTTTTATCGATTAATAGACGATTTTCGCGATATACTTCAACGACCGATTGACGAAATTCGTGATATTTTGCCGCGATCGATCGAAGAAATTCGCGATTTTTTTGTCTCAAATTTCCGTATTTTCTACCTTATTACCGTACTTCCGTATTTTATCCTACATTTCCGGAGAAACTCCGGAATTTCCGGAGATATTGGCATCTATGCACATGCTGCTCCGTCGTTCATGACAGAACCATCGGTATATATAGATGGGTCATAGATTTGGAGTATTTTTTCGTATTTTTCCTCCAAAAAGAAGAGGTTGTTTATCTTGTAATATTGAGAAAAGTCGAAGGTGTTTAGTTTTGACATAATGTGGTTGCTGTTAATGATTTTGCCATTATGGTTATATGATCTGCTTCCTTTAATTAGTTCGTAATAATGATAATCGTTGTTGAGCAAAGTATCGATTGGGGGAGACCCAGTAAGGACACAGAGAGCGTCAGAGGAAGTACTTCGATAGGTCTTGATAATGCTTAAGAGAGCTGTACGTTGTACTGACTTTAATTTTCTTATCCCATGCGACTTGAGGCTTGGAAACCAAATTTCATAAGCGTAGCTAATTTGTTTTAATATGACGGTGTTGTACCAAAATTTTAGTATACTTGAAGATATTCCTCCTTTATGAGATTTTAGGCTTTTGAATCCGTTTAAAAATTGAGTTACCTTTGTTTTAGTATGAGTTAGATGCTCTTGAAAATTAAATTTTGTATCTAGTATAACGCCAAGATAGGGAATAGTATTTTCAAACTTGATAGTTTTGTTATTCAATTTGAAAATTGGTCGACGTCTGTTAAGAAGAAATCGGCCAAAAAGCATGGCCTTTGTTTTAGTTTCCGATATTGTAAGGTTGAAATTCCTGCATAAAGTTGAAAAAATTTCGATGCGTCTATTAGCAACTTGCTCCAACTCAGGTCTGGAGTCTCCAGCAACCTTAATTACGAAATCGTCAGCATAAACTATCATGTCTGATTCTATTTTGTAGAACTCCTTTATAATAAAATCTGCAATTAGCAACCAAAGAAGGGGACCTAAGCATGAGCCCTGAGGGCACCCTTTAAATGAAACGAACCATTCTACAACGCTTCCTTCTTTTAAACCAATATATCGATTGGAGATGTAATTTTTTAGTAAATGTTTTAGATATAGAGGGAGAGGAGAATTATCGATTATTTGGGAGATAGTATTCCAATCTATCGAATCAAACGCTCCCTCTATATCGAAGGAAAGAATACCACAGTATTTCTTATTTTCTAATGTATTTGTGATAGAGGATTTCAGTTCATTTAAGGCATCTATTGTGCTTCTTGATTCGCGAAATCCAAATTGCATTTCATGGAGAAAGGAAATATCTTCTAAAAATGTCATTGCACGCATCTTGATTAATCGTTCAAGTCCTTTTCCCAGCATAGGGAGAAGGACTATCGGTCGGTAAGATTTTAATTGCCGAGGATCTTTATTCTTCTTTCGAAAATAAATGACAATGCCCTTCTTTCATATGTCTGGGAAATGGGCAAGGGAAAAGCATTTGTTGTATAGTTGAAGCATTAATTGTGGGAAAGTTTTGATCAAGTTTTTAGTAACCCTTGCATCGATCTTATCGAAGCCAGGGGCTTTGTTGTTCGACTGTCTTGATGCGCAATATTTTAGTTCTCTATAGCTGATTAGATATTCATTTATATCACTTTCTGATAGTGGCTCCAAATTTTCAAATGAATGTAGATTTTCAGGGATTTCTTTTCCAAAATGATGGCTTAAGAGTTGGTGTTGAATGTCTCTAAACATGTCCGTTGAATTTGATGTGTCAAGTATTGAATGTATTAAGTCGGTATTTTTGAGGTATTTGCCCTTTACAATTTTGAAAGCGGTTCCGTATGTTGTGGATGTTGTCTCACAGAAGGATTTCCACGAATTTAATTTTGCGTTTTTGATGTTTAATTTGTATTTAGCTCTCTCTTTCTTGTAGCTAACTTGGTATTGTACGTTTTCAGGATTTTTATTTGATCTTTTCCGTAAAGCGTTTAATCGATTTCTTTGTATTTTGAGATTATCTGTGTACCACTTTGTATTTACTTCATATGACTGTTTTTTCTTTTTGAGAGAAGATTCCATGATTTCTTGTAGAAGCTCTTCAAATTTGTGGGTCCATTCATTCAAGTCATTAGGACTTTTGACCTCGCTGAGAGTTGTCTGTAGATTGTCAACATTAGGAGAGAGTTGGTTGTTAAATTTTTTGAAATTCTCAAATTTAGTTTTAAATCTGTATTCATTTCTTAGAACTGGATCTATAGCTAAATCGTATCTTATGTACAGATGGTCGCTGAGGGAGTCATTGATGTCGTCTACGTACCAAGAATTGAGATAGTTGCGTGCTTGGTTTCCACTTAAAGTTAGATCTGGAGTACCTTTCCTTTTGTTCTGTTTGAATGTATATGGTGCATTGGGATCATTAACTATGGATACGTTATTTAAAGCGAGGTAATCTAGAAGAATGTCTCCTCTTGCATTATTGCATTTATATCCCCAGTCCTTTAAGTGAGCATTAAAATCGCCTGCTAAAATGATATTTTTACAGTCTCTGATAGTGTTGGTCCAGGCTTGTAGGTCTTCTTCAAGGTCTCTTGCGGAACGAGGACGGGAATACTGCGAGCCAAGTGTTAATTCATGGTATTTAGTGCTAATGTTAATAAAAATGCTGTTGTCAAAACATAAGGTTTTTAGGTGATATAGTTGGGAGTTTGCTATGATAATTCCAGCTGTTTCATTTTTTGAGGCATAAAAAGACCATCCAATTGGGAGGCTTGTAAATGAATTATTTGTTCTATGGTAATCTTGAATTATAGCTATGTCAATTTGTTGATTATTTATGTATTTGATTAGTTCTAGATTCGCTGCGCGACAGTTATTCAGATTAATTTGGACACATCTAATTTTGGAAAGAGTTGCTTTGTTATGAATTACTTTAGTTGGAACTGCTACATTAGCAGGGTTGGAAGCCATAGTAAGAATATTGTTATTTTGGGTAACGATATTTGAAAGGTTATTTAGGGTCGAGAACGTTGCTGTCGGTAGTTAATTACACGATGTCTATTATAGAAGTGGTTTTGAAAGATATTACATTCGCTTGAATTTGCGCTATGATCGAACTTGTATTGGCGACCTTCGGGGTTCACATAATTATAGCAATTATAGCATTTGTGCTTCCTTGGATCATTTTTATTCGGACATGTTGAGGTTTCATGGTTCTTCATGCAATATGCGCAGGTTTCTTTTCTTCTGCATCTCTCTTTTGTATGTCCATAGATTTGACAGTGACTGCACCTTATTATGGGGGCGTACTGAGCGATTTTACACGATAGAAAACCAATCAGCAATCGACCTTGGCGTAGCAATCTGGTTGCCAATCTATCCTCCAAATCTAGCATAAGTTGATAGGTCTTTAGAGATTTTCTTTGTAATTCTTTATGTTCATTAGCTTTTATGTCATATTCAAGATCTTCGCTTAATTTCTCTTTTATTTCTTCTACTGTTATGTTTTGGGGGATTCCCAAAATGATTATTTTTTTCCTTTTTTCCACAGCGAGATTTAAATCTACGAGGTCAAGTATGTTACTGTGTTCCTGGATCTTGTCTGCTATGTTATTCACATCTTCGTCTGTGTTTGAGCGTACTATAATAGTTCGTTTATCTCTGGAAATAGTGCAGTATATTTTCGCAAGATTTACTGTTGTCTTAAGTTCTCTATTTATAAAATCACGGATGTTGAATAGGGACATATTGGTTGTGGATTTTCTTGTTAACAATATAGCAGACTTTGATTGTTGTGGTGCTGGGGAGTTTAGAGTTGTGGCATATGATGGTTTACATAGAGGAACTGGAGATACTAGTTCATTGGTATGTATTGTAATTTTTTGTTGAGGAAATTCTTCTCCTGCTGTTTGTGCTTGTCTTACTTCAATGAATCTCTCTATTTTTGATTCGTGTTCTTTAAGCATGTTTCTCAGCTCAGTTTTTAAATCCATTTCCCTCGATATTTTACAATGGATATTTTCTATGTAATCCTGTTGTCTTTGCAATTCGCTATTTAAGTCGCGTATTTGCTCTATCTGATTTTCTAAAAGCTGTAGAAGTTGTTGTATATCTTCTTGAAATTTCTGAGTGGGTATTTTGATCAAATGTTCTTCCGTTTCAAATTGTTTTAGTAAATTAAAATGATTTTCGAATTTTTGTGCTAGTTTTGCTGGAGATTCAATTCTTAATTTTCTTTCAAGTTCTTTGACTTTTTCGTCTTTATCTATTAGTTTTTCCGTGAGGTCTTGAACTTCAGTTGATAGGGTATTAAGTTGTTCCTCTTGCTTTAATATTTGTGTCTTTTGTTCCTCATTCTCTCTTTTCAGTTCTTGTATTACATCATTCATTGACTTTTCTTGGCTTTGTGTGTTAATTTGTTGCTTGTCCAGATCTTTTATTCTGTTAAGGATATTTTGTCGATACTTTAATGCCTGTTCATCATTATGGGGCCTGTGTTTCTTGAGATGTCTGAATAATTGTTCAAATTGCTCTTCCAATGGCATATTATCATCTTGCGCTGTTTCAGAATCTATTAGCTTTTTCCCTTGGAGTGGGGATGGAGGTCTCTCATTAGTTTTCTTGTTCTTTTGTTCCATGTCTTTTTCTTTATAACTATGCATTAGTTTTATTTGTCGTCTTTTTAGTATCTTTTCTTTTTCTCTTTTAATAGCTTCTGGTGATTGAAACTTTTCATGTATTGGATAGTGAAATTTTTTATCTATTGGTAAGCGATTACTATTTAGTATGTGCACTTGATGTACAGGCTGTGAACTTGTTGTTGTTGACTGTAGCCTCTGGGATTTGGGACTGACCACTGAATCAATAGATTGTGTTAACATTTCTCACGATCAATAACAAAAAATTATAGTTTAGTAGAATATAAGTTAAAGCTCAATTTATATTTCCATATTTCTACCAATCAAAATAATATGTACAGGTTAAAAATAAAATTTAAAATATTTACAGTTGAAAGACTTTGTTAAATTTATAGAGTAATTTACAGGGAAACTGGACGGGGGATCACTAGGCCTCTGTCATACATTTTTGAAAGAAAGGTATATAGAAAGTAAATAGCAAAAACCGGTAGTCGTAACTACCGAAAATGACTAAGAAAAAATTTTATTGCCTAAAAGGGGGAAAATTTTTGAATAATAATAAAAAATAAATAAATAAATAAATAAATGACAGCAGGAAAAAATTTGCAAAAAAAAAAAAAAAAAAAAAAAAAAAAAAGGGGGGGGGGGATGTGTCATTGCCTCCCGTGCCCAAAAGATCATGTACTTAAACAGTTAATAATTCCATCATTATTAATATTCTGGTTCAATCAGTGCATTACCTGTATACAGTTATACAGTATATTACAATAATTAAATTGCTATACCAATAATAGCAGATTGATAATATATGAAACGGTAATTTGGTGCATAATTATAAGTATAAACAGTATATATATGCATATTTACAAGTATGTACATTATAAATATATTTCTGCGATTTTATTTATATTATAACCTGTCAGAATATCACATAGTGAAAATAGTAATTAGTAAGAAGATTGCCGTACGGATGGGTGAGTGGACAACCAAAAAGAAGTCAGAAAATTTTTTTTTTAGTTTAAAAACAAGGAAAATATAGGAATAAGAATAACAATAGTATACTTACCGGTCACCACATGGGTCCCGCTGCACTTGCCTGAAAGTGACATGATAACATAATAACCACCAAAAAAAAAAAAAAAAAAAAAAAAAAAAAAATAAGAGATAACCGGTGATAATAAAAGCTTGATAATAACTGAGTGTAAAAACAACTACAGAATAAAATGAAGAGGTGTAAATAACATGAGGAAAGATAGTACCAACACGCGCAGGAAATCAGTGCAGGAACCGCCCATGAAACAGAGGGGACAATTATGGAAAGTGTGTAATATAAGAAGAAAATTAAATGCGGGACAAGATATAAGTAGGAGCGTAGCATAATAATGGAAAAACCAAAATAAACCTATTAAAAGTTAAAAGTTGCAAATGTTAAGGAAAACGAATAAGAAATGAAAAAAAATATATAGATTGGGGCAACTATCCCACAAGAACAGAACTGCAATAAAGCAAAAAGTAGTACTGTAGTGCAAAAACTGTAGAAGTACCAAATGTTAAGGAAAGCTGGGGTGGAAAAAATATTTTAAAGGGTGGGGCAAATATCCACACACCACATGACCACAATACCGCAAAAAGCAAAGAATTAACCCTAATAACAGAGAAGTTGCAAATGTTAAGCGAGTTGAGATGTACTGAAAATGAAAATGTGGGATGGGACAAATCTAGCAAATAGTAGTGAGTAACTACAAGAAAAAACCAAGAAAATATCTAAATAAATAAAAAAGTTCAAAAAGTTACGGAAAATCCTTAACAAATGCAAAAACTGTAAAATTAGAAGCTGGAACGATGAAAGGGAGCAGAATAAGTAATAATAAAAGTGCAACCAAGTCTCTAGCCCAAAAAGCTAAAAAGTAGCCAATGTTAAGGATAAGAGAGGGGGAAGGCAAGGGTGGCAACAATGAAAGAAATTTAGTAGCGATAAAATGTGGAAAGAAAGTGGGCCTAAAGAATGTAAAAATTGAAGAAAAAAAGCCGATTTGTGAGAGTGCCCGTTCAGCCCCCTCTGACGGGGCCCCAATTGAGCTAGAGAAGAACGGAATAATGGAAAAAAAGGGGGGGAGGAGTTCACTAAGGCGGATTGCTGTTGATTTCGGCGCGGCAGAAAACCTCTATGGCCAATAGTTTTCGAGATATTTAACAATTTGTACAAATTTCTCGATAAAAATTTCATTAGAAGGAAGCAAAATGTCGTTTCTAGTGGCCCGATGGCAACCCTAATAAAATTCTTATATCGTAAAAGATGTAGATAGCCCCCTGAGAACCAAAGCTACCAAAAGAATTTTTGTTTTATAACAATTAGAAAATTGTGGAACTAATTTGTAATGTAGTAACATTAGAATGAGCTTTACCAAGAAACAAAATGGAGAAACTCCTGTTTAAAAAACTTACTATTTATAAGTTTTCTGATGAAAGCACCCCGGAAGACCTCTAGAACCCTATTTGGGCTATAATAATTAATTTGTAAAAGCTCCGATAGTTAAATCTTCTTGTAAATCTTTGTAATTCCTTACCAATGCATCTCCCATAGAGAAAATCATTGTGGCCAAAAATGGCGGCCACGGACCTAAAAGGGCTAAGTGGAGAAACCTAAAAGCACAGCATGACCCCCTAAGACCAGATAAGAGCTAAAAAAATCAATAAAAAACCTATAAGATAATGCTGGTTATATTTAAGATATTAAAACATTAATATTTTCTAAAATTCAGTGGCTGCCGGAAAATTTATCGAATATTTACTTTAACATAGCCAATCACTGTTCAATTATTATGTATGGCGTCAATAGCAATCACTCTTCAATAAAGGTAGTCTAGCTAATTTTTATTTATTTTACTATTCTAATATCGAATTGCCCATAAGAACCAGTACTCGAATTGAGCAACCATTGTCCACCCAACCGCCACAGAACAAAAATTTACAATTTTAAAATTGAAATTAAAAATATTAAGAATAGGAATAAATTAATACAAGATACGCTACTCAAAAGTAAAAAGAATCAGCTATCAGAAAGTAAAAATAGTTAAGTGAAAGGAACATAATTAATAGTTTAAAAAATGAATTTAAAAAGTAAACAACACAATAGAAACCTATGGGAAATCTGAATTTTCAAAAGCATTTTTAGCACTTTTTCACGAAATTTTTAAAAATATATACAAACATCCTAGAAAGGCATGAGTGAAGGCGGAGAGAAGCTAAAGGACTAAAATAGCCAAATCTGGCGAAAGTTTTTCAAAATAATGTTTTTAAGTTAAAATATAAGCTATGATAAAAAAAATGATAAAATGCCTCCAAAACCCCATGCCTTTCTATGGGGATAAGGGTTATGGTAAAAGTGCAAAAATAACACATTTTGAAATAATCATTTAATACAGTAAATCACTTTAAAACTATACACAAATGGTACCAAAATGAAGCAAATGCTTTGAATTATATGGAATATGCAATATATTTACATTTAAAGTACTTCAATGTAGTTTAATAAGTAATAGAATTCCATTGTTTACCCCATGTTAAGTCTATGGGGAAAAACTGCAAAAACAGCACTTTTTAATTCAATGTTTTAAGGGCTAATAATTGGTGGAAACTAGAAAAAAAAATGATACTAAAAGATACTACGAACTTTAATTTACATGAATGAAACATAAGTAACTAGTAATCGCTAAGAAATAGAATGAATTAGAGCAAGTGAAAAACGTTAAAAATTAAAAATGGCTCTACAAAATTGAAAGTAAATTGAGTAAAAAGGGTTAACATTTTATGAAAAAAGTAACGTAGAGATTCAAAACAGGTATTTAAATGAAGCTTAGGAGATAAAGAAGGTGAAACAAGCAGCATTTAATCGTATTGAGTACTTAAACACAGTCAAAATTACAATGGAATTCTATTAATTCTCCCATGTTAAGACTATGGGATAAAAACATGAAAACAACACTTTTTAATATGGATAATAAAGGGATAATAGATAGTGAAAACTTGATAAAAATGGTACCAAAATGTGCTACGAACTTCAATGTATCTAAAATGAACCATAGTTTTTGGTTTTCGGAAGGATAAATATGTAAATTAAGCAAAATAAAAACACTGTAAAACGAAAATGGCTCCAAAAAATTCCAAAAGTACATGATCTTTAAGGGGTTAAATTTATATGAAATAAGCCGCGCCGGGTTACAATGCAGGTATTAAAATGTTCATTTGTGTCTGTAGAAGCATAAATCATCAAGTTTTAAATAATATGAACATTTTAAATAGGCACAAGAAGCAATTGTGTAGGTGGTAAATCCTGGTTCAGTGGAGAAATCAAAACTAAAGAAGAAGAAAGTTTAAATACAAATATCTCCTGAACTCCTACACATAAACACACAAACTATATATCATTTTGAACAGTTTAAAAAGACGAAAAGATAGATGTATAACACAAGGCTCTAGCTTACCCCATTCCGGAGAAAATTATCTAAACATCGGGAGCTTTTTTGACACGATACTACATTGATCACTTCAGGCAGCAGTCATTTTATACAAATAGACCGGGAACCGGCAGCATAGACAATCACCTCACCGAGTTCACGGATGAAATTCTAGGATTAGTTGAATCTTGATTCGCATATGAAAACGCAATCGGTCTGCCAAGTCATATCTTGGTGGAAAACACCTGAAAACCCGATTTTAGTGGCTGACTCGAAGATTCACCTTTGTGTTTTCTTGCACCAAAAGGTATGAAAACATGGAGGACTGGAAGCTGGAAAACACAATGGTAAACTTACGAGTCAGCCGCTAAAATCGGGTTTTCAGGTATTTTCCACCAAGATATGACTTGGCAGACCGATTGCGTTGTAATATGCGAATCAAGATTTAACTAATCCTAGAATTTCTTCCGTGAACTCGATGAGTTGATTATCTGTGCTGCCGGCTCCAGGTCTAAAATGTGTGACAAACAACATTCTTTATTTTAAAAAACGCTTGTAAAATTTTGAATCTGCTATAAGTCGAATGTACGATTTGGTAATAAAAATGTCTTTGGACAGAAAACTTAAAATTCCATCATTAAAAAATATTGTCAAAAACTATCAATATTATTTCCTAAATATTTACACATTTGTCAAAATAGAGAAACATTTAAATTTTTTTTTAGCATTATGATTAAAATTTTATGTGGAACCCCATAGTTAAGTAAAAAAAAAAAAACTATATACATTGGTTTAATGCATTTATACAAATAAAAAAAAATTAAAAAGGATAAATTTGACATTCAAATTATGAAAAACATAACATAAAAATAATTCAGGTATTGTTCAGAAATTCAGATACTCTAAGATTTAATACTGCAAAAAAATACCGCATTTATTTATTTCTCAGTTTTTTTATTTTTTCTCTTGTCTTCCATTTCTTTATTAAAAATTTCAAACTATTTTTGAGTGATTATTTACTAGAAGCTTGTATGCATATTGCATTACATTTTCTAAATAAATAAAGCTATCACGAGTACAATATTTACATAAATGATCATTTATGTGTCATTCACTACATTTTTAACGTACGTTTTACTAATTTTTAAAAACAAATTAAGATTATTTTCATAAACGAGGAAAGCATTATAATAAAAAAGAAAAGTGCCCAGTTAAACTGATGGCATTGAACTCAAAGGCTAGTCACACAAATTGCATATTATTCTCTAATTTAAAAAAATAACGCCCCTGGAAAAATAAATTAAGGGGCCATTAGCTCTACGTTCTCCTCCTTTATTACTTAACCAATGAACCTTCAAATTTAATCAGGGAAGCATCTTATCAGAATAAGCCTGTATACCAAATTTTAAGCAAATCGGATAATTCTGCATGGAAAACCCATTTGGCTAAATCAAGGAGAGGGGGGGGGGGATTAGCTCTCTCATTTCCTTTCTTTATACTTAACCAATGAACGTCCAAATCTAATCAGAGATGCGCCTTATCAGAATGAACCGATATACCAAATTTGAAGCAAATCTGAAAATTCTGCATGAAAAACCCATTTATCTAAATTAAGGGGGGGGGGGGTATTAGCCCCGTTCCTCCTTTATACTTAACCAATGAACCCCAAATTTGAAGCAAATCTGATAATTCTGCATGAAAAACCCATTTATCTAAATTAAGGGGGGGTTTAGCCTCCGTTCTCCCTTTATACTTAACCAATGAACCCCCAAACTAATCAGGGAAATGCCTTATTAGAATGAACATAGAAAAAAAATTTGAAGAAAATCGTATATTTCTATCAAGAGTTATCGCGTTATGTACGTTACGTACATACAGAGGCTGCGGGCTGGGGCTTTGATAGCCTGTGAGCTAAAAATCATCCAATAATTTTTTGAATGTTATGATACCCATAAAGCAGTTTAAAATGTAAAAGCAGTAGGTATTTTTCAAAAACCTCTATCTAACAAGTTATCTATTAATCTTATACTCTTCTGGAAATTCATATGCAAACTCATCATTACTAATTAGAATTTCTATACAGTAATTACAAAAGATGCTTTTACAACTTTGAAAAGCAGCATAGCCTGGAATGAAAAGTAGAGATTTGTACATTTTTTCTTTATCCACTGTTTTTGATATATCCGTTTCAAGGTCTTCAATGCGTTTAAATCTTTAGATGAATGTTTTTGTTTATTATGAAAAAGCAAATTTTAAATTCCTATTATTATTTTTTTCTTTTTCAACAAACTGCTGCAATGAGTTATACTAATTAATGCCAGATGACGGTCTGTAAAAAATAAATCGTTGTCTTAGGGAATCTTTTTGAAATTTTCCAAATAATATATAACCAATATTTAAATTCTTCAGAGCAAACATTGCTAACTATACGGCGGTACTCGCCGTACGGTGGGTGATTTACCGATTCTAGTTGGCCAAAAGTCGATTTTTAAAAGTTTATCCTGGTGTAATTTATTTTATTGCCTGTTATAGCTCAATAGTTAGGGCGTAGTACCCTACTATTGGTTTTGATATAAATATAATTGTATGATCCATAGACTAGCGCAAATTTGGTGCTTCTTAGTTGGGAATGAATCAATCAATTTGAGTATAGTTCTTTAATCTGTTGTTTGAAGCAGAATAAAATATACTGCTTGATTATGGACTCTTCCAAACAAAATATGGACTTTATTTTATCGGCTTTATGTGCATAAAGTTTGCACATATCAGCTGTTTTTTTCATATTTAATGTCGTAAAAAACTCTGTATTTTTTTTACGATTTTCCAGCTTTAATATAGAAAAAGTTATATGATAAAGCACGATTAAGCTCAATTTTTGATATGATTAAATAGTTTAGATTATTACCTTTTCATTCCAATTTAATTTGTCTGTCCTTTAGGTGCCCTCCCAGTTTTTAAATTGTCTTTAGCTTAAGTCTCTATATACATTTTTTAAATTTTGGTTCAAGTATCATTTTCTTTTTATCAAAGACAGAAGAATTTAAGTTAGTCACGTAAATAAACTTTTGCACCATTATGCAACGGTAACAAGATTTAAAATTTAACAAAAATGCGAATTTGGATGAAAATATTTTGTTTATAGAGGAAAATTACAATGAAGAGCACATGAAGTTTTGAAAGAGTGAAATGTTTAAATTTATGACCAAATTTGGACAAAAATTGCCAGTTGTGTAGATATTTCAGGGCAAAAGGATTTTAAATATATTACCTGGCTGCAAATTTCGAGTGGTTACAAAATTGATCCAGACATATTCTCCAAATTCAGATTTGATTCAATGCAAAACATAATCCTCTATGCAGAGATAAATATATACAACAGAATATGCAACACAGCAATTTTCACTAAAGCTGTTGAATGTTAGCTCCGTATCTTAAATTTTAGGAAAAGAAATTTTAGGATTCGTTATAATAATACAAAATAGTTTTATCACTTTAGCTTCCATTCCGTTAAGAAAGTATCATTAAAATTATCAAGAAGAATGTAAAATCATGCGTCAATCAGATTGTGAAACATTTTTTGTGAAACATTCGGACTACTATCATGAAACTTCATAGCTTAATAACGTGAAAAACGATGTCTAAGTAATAATTTGTAAAACATATAACACGTTTGAAAACACAATTTCAACCAAAGTCGAAAAAATAGATGAAAATTTTGGACATCCCTGTATGTGAACTGTAGATTTATCATATAATTCACAATATGCTAAAATTTAGAACAGTTAGTGAAAGCATAGCACAGTTGAAAATTCTTCGTCAGCAAGTTCCGCAAATAAAGGGAAGTGTACTTCAGATGTTTTGTGCAGCCCTGTATATGATTTATAGAATTTATGCAAATAGTATGCAATTTTTATAATTTAAAAAAGTGTTCCACAACTGAAAACGCATTTCCATCAATTATTGTTCATACAGAGAAAAATATAACTGATTTATTTTGTGTGCCCCTGTATATGAAAGATGAATGGCACATCATTAATAGCTTAGCATCTTATAGAGCACTTCGGAGATATATATCAATTTAAATACTTTTGAAATAGTGTAACATGAACAAAATACACCACAAACAATTTTTCTGCGTAGACCGTAATGTAACATAATTATTTTAAGTGTCCCTGTAAATGATCGATAAATGCTATCCATACCATGTTCTATAGCAAACATCTTATAGTGCACTTCATAGATATGTATATAAATTTTAAAGTGTTTGAAAATATGAAACATCTTTAAAAACCACCGCAAATGATTTTCCCCGTAGGCCATAATGTAATGAAGAACTTTTGAATGTCCCTGTAACGAAATTATGACTGCTACACGCTACATTTTGCAATGCCTAACATTCAATAGTGAATATCAATAACATTTTTCAATTTCATGGCGATGCGACTATATTGACGCCAAAAATAATTTTGGACAGCTAGAATCGTTAAATCACCTACCGTGCGCCGTATACCTTCTGGATTGTTTATAAAACAATTCCGTACGGTGTTGAATTCAGGAGGGGGCCCGAGGGGGCATTCCCCTTCGGAACATTGAAATGTTCCTTCAGAAGGTTTGAAGTTTTATGCTTTTTAATGGAAAAAAAGTGCAATTCCCCCCCCCTGGAATTTTAAAATATCCCCTCCCCCGGAGAAAAATTTCTGAATTCAACACTAATTTCGTATGCCCTTCGTTTCTCAAATAAAGCTATATATCGTATATTCTGTAGAGTAAACTCTCTGCCTAGAGTATATATCCTTTGTTTTCTTCACAATTCCCAATCGCGGTGATGTTTATTAATTTCATACAAACTGTTAATTTTATACATTTTTAATTCAAAACTATCAAATTTTAGTTATTTTTGCACGTTGAACACCAAACTTAAATCACTAAACATGACTGGGTGGGGGGGGGGGGGGTGTTCTTTTTTAAATACATGGTAATAAATTATCAATAATATTGTTTCATACAGGGTTCGTACGCCTCAGGGGAAGATCAGCAGAAATTTAGTAAATTAACTAGCAGATCTACCCGGCTTCGCTCGTGTCAATAATAAGGGTCCACCCGGGTAAAATACACTAAAATGAAATAATACGGCAATGACAATAACTGAGATTGGTGCATTACCGCCCACGAATCGTTAAAAGACCTATAAGAAATATAAGTAAAATAGTTTTAATTGCGTCTACTATTAACTATACCATAATAATGTATATTCCAAACAAATATCATAACATATATTAAAGTACAATTATTTGCTTAAAAAGCGTCTTTTAAATAAAAAAAAACATTAAAAATATTAAAATTTTACATGTTTCGACTCTTTCATTGAGTCATCTTCAGAATATATATATATATATATATATATATATATAAACTACAAACACAATGCCAATTGTGACATTATACTGATGATGGCAATGACCTAACCCATAAATTTTGCCTTTACTAAAAAATTTTTAACTTATGATCATCATACAATTTCGTTTCACGCTGTCGAATAGAAAAAGCTTCTGTCAAATGATATTTATTTGAAAATTGTATCTCAATTTTTTTTCATGTGAATGGATTTTAAAGTAATTTTCAATCATGGATATTTTTGATTTGCATGCAGCCAGGGATAAGATTTCCGCATTTTTTCACACCAGTATTTTGTTAGGATAAATGATATTTCATTTAATCGGGACACTCTCTTGATTTAACAGAACAACATTTTCTTTAAGAATATACCGGTGTGCAAAAACGTGGAAATCTCATTCCTACATGCAGTCCAATTACGAAAGATATACCTGTTTGCTCTTAATGCAATATTATAAAGTAAAGACATTGATGAACTATGAGTAACTCTAGCATCATATGGTTGGTGGCAACAACCTAACCCAACCATAAATTTAACTTTTACTGCAATTTGACCTTTAAACATCGCACATTAAATTATTCCAAAATCTAATAGAATACAAAATGTACTTTCAGTAATATTTTTTTGAAAAGCTTATCTCAATTTACGGATTGTTTATCCATTTTAAATTAATTTTCAATCACGGATATATTTTTAAATATACCTGTAACCCAATTCAGAAAGATATATCCGTTTGCTATTAATGCAATATTATGAAGATCAGACATATCTATGAGTAACGCCTAGCACCATATTGTTGGTGGCAACAACCTAACCGTACCATAAATCACGCTTTTACTGCAATTTGATCTCTAAACATCATGCATCCCGTTATTTCAGCGTCTAACAGAAAAGTCTGTCAGTCATGAAATTTTGTTTAAAAAAGAAAAAAAGCTTACCCTAAAAAATAGTAGCTATAATTTCTATTTAATATAAATCGTAGAAAAATCGTATTTTATATAACCGTATTCGATACAAATCGTAGAATGTTATCACTGCATTTCAGGTATTAAAACATTTATCTAAATGATATAATTAAAGATTACAAAGAAATAGGGAATAAATTGTTGCATCCAGTTTTTAGAGCCAGTTTGAAATTATATTGACGACATTGACGTCATATCTAGCAAACGATTTTTTTGTTACTATTATCATTTTCCTTAATTGATTCTTGATATTCAAACGACTTCATTAAAAGAGATTTTTTTTTAGATTCAACTAAAGTACTTCTAAGGTCATTTTAAAACATGCTTAATTAAAGTTTTTACATAAATATATGAAAAATGTGCATTTTCGGAATAGAATGACGTAGATTTCAAAAATGTAAAAATATAGCGGTCGAGTCTGAATTTTTATTGGCTAATAAAACAAAGTACTCGAGTTATCAATTTTTTTTAAATTATTGAGCAGTTTTTTAGATGTGTGGCAACAGGAAAGAAGCTATTGAATTTGAAAATTTAAAATGAGATATTTCTATAATGTTAAATTATGAAAGATGATAGAAAAAAGGGATAAATATTTGTCTGATGATTTTTTAAAGTAGACAGGGATCTTTTCCACGTTCTAAAACGTATATACAGCAAGTTTCGTGCAAATCCGTCTAAAATTGAAGATTTGTATAAAGGACATACACACAGAGAACGGCTTTTATATATATAGATATTTGCCTCATTTAATGAATATAATTCAGTGTTTTGATATTGCGACCATTATTTTGCGGAAACATTGTAATTATTTTGTACGTCTCTGTAATTAAACTATAAACGATACGCATTCTATATTACGAAGAAAGCATGCTGCTGTCTACCTCAGGGATGCATATCAATCTCATTATGCTTGAAATATCGTAACACCAATAATATCGCAAACGGTTTTCCCCCCTAGACCATAATTATTTTGTGTGTCTTTGTTAAGGAACTTATACACGCTGCACACTTCATTTTTAATACCGAACATCCTATAGCAAACCTGAATAACATACAAAAATTTCATGGCAATTCGCGTATATTTACGAGGGTTATAACACGGCAGACAGATAGACAAGCAAACCGAATTCATAAACACTTTCAACTATGTGTTGGATAGTTTTAAAAAAATCAAATAACTAAACAATAAATCCATTTAGAAATCTGAAGGTCTCTTTCTCCAGCATATGGGAAAATAACATTTCGGGTTTTTTTCGATAATTTTAAAGATAACTCGAATCCACTTTAGCTTATTTTAAAGGCTTTCTTGATAAAGATGAAAGAGCATGTAAAATAGATGTCTGGAGAAATATAGAGCAAGGTCACATTAAGGTAAATAGACTTGCAAATGGAATAAAGAACCGAAATGAACCAGTTGAAAATGCTTCAGCGAAAACGTAGGCATGCTTGCGCAATACAAAATTTAATGTAATTTCTGTTACTACAATTTTTTTAGAACATAAATTTTTTTGGCAGGAAAAGTATGTTTCATGAAAAGTTCGCTTTGAATGAAAGTTATTTCAAATAGATGACGTTAAAATACAAAATAATCATAAACACGGTAATCTAAAGTTGTTTAGCGTCTTCTATTCCAAACAAACTGTGGAGAATTCAAACTTCAGTGACTGAGTTTTTAACCGAAAATTGTTATTTTTAAAGGAACGAAAACGGGAAAAGAACTAAAAATATTTTATTTTAAGTGAACCGGAACAATAGGTGAAAAAAAAAATTCATTTCCGAGGTACTGAAAAAACTTTCTTAGATCAAAAAACAACATTTATATCCAACCGGAACAATAGGTGAAAAAAAATTCATTTCCGAGGTACTGAAAAAAACTTTCTTAGATCAAAAACAACATTTATATCCAAATGGAACATTAGCTGAAAAAAAAATTCATTTCCGAGGTACTGAAAAAAACTTTCTTAGACCAAAAACAACATTTATATCCAACCGGAACAATAGCTGAAAAAAAAAATTCATTTCCGAGGTACTGAAAAAAACTTTCTTAGACCAAAAACAACATTTATATCCAACCGGAACAACAGCTGAAAAAAAAATTTCATTTCCGAGGTACTGAAAAAAAAACATTCTTAGACCAAAAACAACATTTATATCCAAGCCAGTGATGAATTCCGGTGGTTTCCTGAAAGGATATTCTCCTCCTCCTCCCCAGAACAACAAAATCTTCCATTTCCGGGAGATTTTCTAAATTTGTGGGGCTTTTTTATAGTCTACAAGTACAAATCCCCCCTCCAGGGAACTCCATAATGTCCTTCCCAGAGCTGTGGAAAAATCTCTCTGTGTGTGTGTTGGGTGGGGGTGGGGGGGGGGGAGTGATATGTCTGAATTCAACACTGATTCAATGAACGCAAGATTGGCTCTGTCAACTAACACAATGGACTCTATTCAGGTGACGTCAGACGCCAGAGCTGGCGGTATGATGATCTGTTATTCTAGTTACTGCACCGGCAGAATACCAGTATGCGCAGGCGCAAACACCGCTAGCAGACGACTTTAGCCTTGACCCAGGTTAGATGCATACGTTTTAACTGAAAATTTGCAAACTTAGGAAATTTTCTCGCATAAAGAACAACATTTTGAATTTAGATTACAATATATTAAGTATATGCTGCTGCATCAAAGAATTCTTTTGCGGTATTTTTAACAAACAAGCATTAATAACTCACACTCCATAGACTGCTATGCTAAACACCGCCAGTATATACCGCCAGCAGACGAATTTTAGCCTCAACCTCAGGTCGCGTGCATAAGGTCCACTGCATCTTTATTTTATGCTTTGGAAATTATGCTTCTTTGTGACATTGACATTCAAAATTGTTTCTCTTGCAGACACAGCAGTAATAGTTAATGAAACAAATTACAGAAACAGAAAATAAATAAACGTGTAAAGAAATGTGATAATTTTAAAGGAAATAATTCGTCGCATCCATACAAGCACATGCTGCACCGCGTGTTCCATCGTAAAGAAAGAGAGAACAGGATTATTTGGATAATGTTTCAGATGGAAAATCAATGAATGTAAAAGGGTAAATAAAATATTGACTGACGTAATATCGATCTAGTTATTAACCTTTAGAGGAAAGTGTTCCTACTTGCTTTACTAACTCGAGAAAATCATTGCCCTTTTAATGGGACTCTGAATCATATGATAGAGGTTTGCAAGGGCCGAAATTTCCAGGCCCGGGCCCGCCCCAAAAAATGTATTGGCCCGCTCCGGTATAAAAGTTCGGTACGAGCCAAGTCAGGTTCTGCCCAATATAAAAGTAAAATCTCTGCCCGAATCCAGCTCGGTATAAAAGCTAAAATCCTGGCTCGTACAAACATTTAATCGGACCGGCTCGACTGAATTTATATAAAACATAGATTTTTACGCCGATATGGGTAAAAATTGTCTTGTAAGAGGAGTTCTGACAAAAAATACTACTTTTAGCCTTTTTTCGTATTTATATTTTTTTATTTTAAAAAAGTCTGCGAAGTATGGGCACATTCGTTCCAAAATATTGTCCCTCCCTACATTTATTTCTGCCTACGCAAACTAGTATATTTATTTTTTTAATTAATCTGTATGTAAATGTTTGAGTTATCATTAATATCTTTAATCCATATTCCATAGCGTATAGACTTAATAATCTGAAAACTGTTCTACAGCAAAATCTTCTAAGATGGAATCGCAAAGGTGAGAAAAAACTCCGTTATAGACAGGTTCTCTTCTTAGAAGGTACATCGTCTGTTGTAAATGTATTATATATATATATATATATATATTTTTTTTGCATATTATTATATTCATTTTGCTTTCTTTGCAAATTTTGTTTTTGGCACCAGTAATAAAGGAAAATAAAATCTGCCTTATTTAATCAGAGCATTTTTGAAATTGTGTACTTGAAGGATACTTCTTTTAAAAAAGTGGTGCCGACCGAATAAAATTTGTGTAAGAGATACCAAAGAGAGCAGTAAGAGTAATTTGTATAAGAGTCCAAAGAGTTAATACAGAAAAATCTGATTTCATATTTGAATTCAGTAAATAAGAATTACTTAAAATCTCTTGAACTGATTTATAGAACTGTTTTTTTTTTTAATTTGTTGTGCAGTGTATTCCAACATGTACAGTGTAAGCCATCTATCTATAAGACAAATATGGGTGTTAACTCTTTCATTTTGCACTCTTAAACGAAAAGGTGTTATTGGTGTTATTTGTGACGGCCGATTATCTGCTCGAGGAATATATGCCCCAGAGGGACTGCCCTCCGTGGGGTCTTTCAAGGGGAACCTAAGCCGTATTTACGCAACGTTTCCCACGGTTCGAAGAAAACCACGAAAACTTCGAACGGTTAGGTCGACGAGCGCGATTGGGTTCGAACCGAGAACCTCACCTCCACCATAGATTAACATACAAGATGGGACATTTCCATAGAGCGTAATGCGATTGCGATTAGTGACAATAGGGAAGAAACTCCCCACCCTTGTAATATTTTTATTATTGAGCGTCTACGTTATTGTGATCTTTCTTTTTTTAATGTTGCATGTACATTTTCAATAGAATCTTACGCCGATACATGAATATAGAATATATATTCTATTTTATTTATCTAATATCTATTCTATGTTCATGCACGGATATATGCATTTTTATTTTTTTTTTTAATTTATTTTTTTACATGATGAGTGAACGATTTAAGTGCAACGAAAAACAAGGTAAAAATTTCGTCTTGAATGCTATATATGAAGTAAATATAATATAATTGGGTTTAAAGCTACATAAAGTCATGGTGTAATATAAAAATATACGAAGTATTGCACTCTGCAAATCCTAGAAAATTTCATAAATATTCCTATTTGGGAGGAAATTTTTTATAGCCGATGTTTTATTAATTTATGAAGTTTAGCGTACTAAACAATCGTTACAATAATCTTTTAAAATTTACGCATTTTCACTTTCTTACAGATGAAATAAAAATATCGTTTTTAATGTAAATAACGTACAATCATTCAATAATATTTATAATATTAACATATAGAAATAATAATAAAATTACAGATGGGGAAAAATTCCTTTCGACAAATGTTTAGAATTATATAAATCTAACAGTTAAAAATAAATAGAGGTACTGACACCACACTCAATAGAGTTTTATTAGATATGAATAAATGAACACAATACCTGAATTTTATTTTTTACAATTTAATCTCATAAACTTACATATTTAACGTTATTAACAGAATTTTCTAAGGTTTTTCTTTTATATTATTACTCTAATTAGCCTTTTGTAAGTTAAATGTGAACAATACAAGTACGATACAAAATAAACGGTCAAGTGCGAGTATTACTCGCGCACAGAGGGTTCCGTAGAATAAATATATGAATTTGTAATTGTATTATAAAAAAAACCCGTTGCTAAAAGAATACTAAGACTTTGTAAAAAACTATACAACGTAGGGTTGGGTTGGGTATAACTGTATATATTAGAAAAGTGTAAATCGGTATACCATGGAAGTTCAATAAGATATGGAACCTAAATAATATCAAATATAGCTATTCGTATAACTCTTTTTTTAATGTTATCCTAATCTGTTTATGATGAACTTAATTCGGTACTGACAATAAAAGCCGTGCATTGTTAAACTTCATTTGGCATTTCATAAAACTAAATTCAGCGCAGTAATAACCTTTATTTCTACAGTGTAGCTAAAACAAAACTTTTGTTCAACGTTTAAATTCGGCATCGTGCTAAGCGCGCTTTGAAAGGAGGTCTCAAAGTTGCAACGCCGCCTTGGTCAATGCCGCGTTTTTCCAGATAGGTGATTAATTAACTTTTAAAGCCACTCGAGGCGTATTGAGAGGTACACTCAATGTAAACTATCGTGAATCCCACAGTATTTATGCGATTCATTCTAATTAAACCTTTCGAGGGCGTGCCCTTAAAAAAAGGACACCTAATTTTAATTCCAAAACAGACAAACGGCACCAAGAATATTTAATTAAAATTTTCCTTTTATCATGTACGTGAAAATAAGCAAGTTCACATTTTCTAATAAATTCATTTATAAATTCTGGTATCAGGTCATTATTTCATAAGTTTATAAATAGAATTACTCCGCGCCGGAAAGGGTTAAGTGGTCGCAGGGCTCTTAAAGCTTCAAAATCTAAGAAATTTTAATTTTTTTAAATGTTAAACTCCTATCGTTTCTGAATATTTTGATATAATTGTTTCCTTGAAATTCCCATTAGAACAGAAGTTATGGCTTTTAGAATTATACCCACTCAAAAGCTGAAGCGGCGTTTCTGAAACTTTGAAGTCATTTTGCTCCAAATGGTGTTTTGGGGAATAATGCGCAGGAGACCTCAAAAACTTCTGAATAATTTTTCATGAAATTTTCAAAACATATATTTCATAAACTGAACCTAAAATTTCCTTTTTATTGTTCAAAAAAATATTTTTTGAACAATTTGAAACTTGAAATTTTCAAAATTTTGTATTAGCTAAATGCAACATTGCATTAAAAATATAAAAATGCTTTAAATACAAATTTATTTAAGTTCAGGGAAATTATTACAATCTGAAGTATAAGTAAGCACCAAAATTTTCATTCTATTTGCAATATTTACTTTGTGATCCTGCGCGTAAACTGTTATGCCAATTTTTTGTTCGACAAGTGTCTAACAGTTTCGAGCCCCCATAAATACTAATTCTGTATCTTGCAATTTTTTAAATACATGAAATGAAAGAACGTGCTTATATCTTTCATCCCAATTAAAATTGCGTTTTAAAATCATATACATTTTAAAACATTAAATGTTGAAAATGGTCTTTTTTTTCATTTTTTCCACTTTTTAGAGTCACGAGATTCCTTAAATTAGCATGTTTTTAACAATTTGACGTTTATTGCTTTTATACTGTTACTGGACATTACATTACACATATATATCATTAAAAGTTGTTAACTAGGCATAGAGTACGCCGCCCCTGTCCTTGTGTATGTCCAAACTGGCCGTATCTTTAAGGGTTAATATCTCGGCTAATTACCGATGATTCTTTTCGAAAATCATTATCAACAATGCTTTTATACTTCTGAAACGATAGGTATATCCAGCGATGCTCAACAATTTTTCTGAATGTCCGTAAATCGAAATTTGTGTATAACAGAAAAATGCTAATTTCTCAAAAACTATGTGACCTAGGGCAATCGCTATAATTTTCCGGCAAGGTTTATATTAACGTCTACTACCTCTAATTTTTTCATAATTTTAGTTTCAGTAGATTCGGAGTTAGATGGGGGGGGGGACATATTTTTGCGCTACATTTTTGACAATATCTTTGAAAATATAATACCTAAAATTAAAAGGAATGTATTTTTGAGTTCAGCGTTACGAAATTTTCACAGGATACCCCACATGATATACAAAAAAAAGAATTTTTTTTTCAAGTAGCATAATTAGCCCCTCTACATTTTTACTAAATATATTTATGAATGTTTATTAATTTGAAAATATGTGGGCCAATGGTCTTTATTACTTCCCCGAATTTGAACTTTCCTCGTTCCATAGTTTACGAGTAAAATGGCTGTGACAGACAGACAGACACAGGAGTGATTTTATAATGGTTCCGTTTTTACTTTTTAAGTACGGAACCCTAAAAAGCAGTTAAATAGATAAAGCATAAATACAATATCGTCTGCCTACTTCGTTTTAGGAAAGAATAGATATTCAAAACATAGAGCGTAAATATATATCTTCAACATAGATAAATTTCGAAGGTTTGTTAATTCTTCCCCCTTGTCGGTAGTGACGCTAGTATTATTGCCATTACACATTTTGCTGTAAATGTTCCATCTAGTATATTAATCTATGCCCTCTACCAGCTTCAAGAGCAGACCCTCTCAGCCACTGGTGGGGCTCTTAAACGAAAAAATTTTCTGTATTCATGGATCAGATTTTTCTCTATTTATATTGCAAATGGGTATATAAAATAATGATGCTGTTTCTAATCGATGAATTCACATGCTTAGTACACACTTTGTATAAATACGACTGTCGTGTATAGTTTTGAGAAATAATGTAACATATAAAATGCAAAAGTAACGCTCGTACGTGGAGTTACAGATATCCAAAAGGCAGAAATTCACGCCAATAGTCACGAATGTGTTAAGATTTCGTACTAGTATTTTTTGTAATTTAAATTTTGTATTTTTTATCCAATTTTTATTATTATTGTTATTATTTATATTCTTCCAGCAGATGCACACAGGAATTTTTTTTTACGCGAGTTAGACAGATGCATGTAGTACTTTTTTCAACCCAGTAGTTACGTTGTTACAAATGCAAGATATTTCATCATAGTAATAATAGGGAAATTAGAAAATCAGTTACACACATCTAAAATAAACATTTAAATTTAATTATATATAAGAATATGGTGATCTAATGAGTGTTCCGAAATTCACGCAAGGAGTAATTTTGATAGAAACACAGGTTTGCAATTAAAAATTGTAAATTTTTCATTGATTCATAAAGTATAAGTACAGCGCCTAGAAGATACAGTGTGAAAAACGGCTATTCCTATAATGCTTTAAAAAGTGCTAAAAACTTGTATCCCATAAATCTCCAACGATGCTCAGCGGCAATATGCTGATACAAGCGCCTTCTCGTAACTCTTTTCAATATAAACACTGTGTTTTCAAAAATTATAAAATGTTAAATGTCGGAAACTATAAATATAAGATATTTTGGTCTGTTATAAGCTAATTTAGTTAAGGAATGACGTGAAATAGGTTAAAGAGTCTCTTTTAGAATGACTATCGTTTTTAAATCACTACGATGGCGCTACGATCGACATATTGTTATTCAGCATCGTTGTACATTTATGGGATTCAATTTTTTAGCACTATTTTGTAGCCGTTTTCCACACTGTATCTTCTAGGTGCTGTAGTATAAGTACAGGGTTATGTATGTAATAGGATATTGGGTAAATAGCCACCACGGCTTTGCTGGGTGTCCCAAAACTCACGTAAGATTTAAATTTTGAACCATTTGTACCTAATTTGTAAGATAGGGATGTGAACGGCATGTAGTTTTAACAAGATGATGCCACATGTCATACAGCCCGAGGAACAATTCAATTACTGCACGAGTCATTTCCTGGTCGTGTAATTTCCCGTTTTTGTGATCAGAATTGGCCGCCCAGATCATGTGATTTCACGTCGCTGGATTTTTTTTTTCTTAAGTCTAAGGTTTATGCCAACAAGCCAACCAAAAGCTAGACCTAGAAGGAGGAAATTGAGCGCTGTATCAATGAAATTCACCCTCAATTGTGCAAAATGGTCATGGGAAATAATAAAATAAATTATTTATCAAATTATAAGCGAATTTTGGGTTACATGACAACCGGTTTTTCTCCTCTCTTTGGCTGTTCTTTCTCCTTTCGCCCAGAAATTCTGTTGAAAACGCCAACTTTGACGGTATTTACTGAAAAAACTTTTAAATAAAACCAAAAAATGAAAAATGTCTTTCGATTACATTGATTCTGAATAACACCTGCCGATTTCATACGTTTCCGAACAAAAATGAATTACTAGGAAATAGCAATTCTGCTTTTTCAGAATTTAGTGTCGCCCCCGATGAAAAAAAAAATATATATGTAAGGTAATTCAGGGGAAGACGCAAGTTTGTTCCTACTAATTTTATGTGTTAACAGATGGCATTAATGACCGGCTTATGTGAGGAGTCTTGTCCCACTGTACCCGTGGTTTGTGAATTATCTTAATTTGTCGCCTTTAATCGCCAATATTTTTGGATCTCGTGAGTATTTAACCGGATAAGTAAAGCCCTTACAATATTCGTTGCTCATATTTAAAGTTTATAAAAGGATGTTTTATTTTAAATGAGATATTTACAATATAAGTGAGTTTCCATATTGTGTAACACACACAAGGCAAGCAGAAGCAGTCATAATCTTGCACCAATACGAAAATAAGTGTGTGTGACATCTTCCGTCTATACTTGGGGGAAGACGCAACATACTGCACAAATAAGCTAAAATTAAGACAACAATTAATTAATTCCTTTCTGTCTTCCAAATCATATTACCCAGTACTTTACAGACACTTGATTACTCATTTTTCAAACCATTAAAAACATATTGGCGACAACTCCTGAACGCCTGGATCCACAGCAAGCCATATCGTAAACTTTCAAGACCTCAGTTTTGATCTCTTCTGGATACAGCTTGGAGAAAGGCAGCCACAGTAGGAAATGGCACTTCTGGGTTTTCAGTTACTGGAATTAATACCTAAAACCCACAAGCAAGCCCAGAACATGCGTTTGATATCTCAGAAGGTTCCATTAATGATAGAGCTGTTGCTTCCACAAGCGGCGCATGTGACAATAGGCCTACACCAGTAGTTGTTTCCACCAACAGATCATGTGGGCCTACACAAGCAGTTGCCTCCAACAGCAGATCTGTTGGCAGTGGATTGTCACCAATAGTTGCCTCCACCAGCACAGAAAAAGGGATTTCCTGTCCAGAAGCAATCAGTCCTATTCTTCAGGTCAGAAAACTAAATGATCTGGGTGTAAGAAACATACAGCAGAGGTCTTAACTGCATCATAGAGATGAAAAACTATGCGGGGAAAAGTTAGAGGAAATTGGGAAAAGGTAAAATAAATAAAAAGAAACCTTCGAAAAATCAGATGTAAAAGAGACGTGTAAACGCGTCTTCCTCAAATGAAGAAATTCCTCTGGATACCAGTGGCGATAGTTTTCATGAGGATAATGATGATGATTTTTGTGATGTATGTAAAGGATACTTTTACGCTAAAAAAAGGTCTCAAGTGTGGTTAGATTCAGTGCATCAAATGCAAGAAATGGTTGCACGAAGATTACAATGGTGATCTTTTGCACTAAATGAAATATTGTGCAGGCTTGTACCATTATTAGTTTTAGCAAAGTAAATTTAAAAAAAAAATTATTTCAGTTCACAGATTTGCTTGTCTGACCATAATTATTGTTAATTCACAGATAATGTTCCAATATTAGTCTTATTTTCCGTTGTTGTGGCATATTCCCCCACAACAAGTGGCATCTTCTCCGTATATATGGGGGAACATGCCACAATTACACGAGTTTATTTAACATTAAATTTGTCAATCATTTAAACACTGGGAAAGGAATTAATGAGTGTACAAAATCAATTAAATATTAAAGAGAATGCTGGTATATTTTTTCTTTATCTTATCATTTCAATTTTGGCTCTACTAAGCAAGACATATCCTATTATGTGGCGTCTCCCCCCCGAATTAATTTATATAAATATAGATAGTACAAAACATACTTCAGTTTTAATATTTAAAACACACGCTTTTATTTTTTATAAAAGGACGTCATTCGCATCCGCTGAAGAATTCCACATTTACGACCCAGTCTTAAAAAAAAACATATAAGAAAAGTATGCATAGGATGTTAATATCGCTAAATAATACACAAATCACCCCCCCCCCCCCCCCAAAAAAAAAGCGATGTCGTGATTCAAGAAACTCAACAAAAACAAATCGGATATCTAATGATTCATATGACTTCATTTGTTTGTTAGGATGAGCGAAGCGAATCCTCTACAAGGCTACACAAATTACATTTTGTCGTACACTTTACAAGAAAAAACTATTCAGTATTTTGATTTGAAATTAAACATAAAAATAAATTATGATCTGTAGATTTGCACAATATTATTTTTTCACAGAATAACATAAAAAAAATTATTATTTTAATTAATTTATTTTACATGTTTTTCCATTACAGACGCATTTTTGCAAATAAAAAATTAAACACGCATACTTTCAGAAGAAAAAATAAATCATGGAGTTAGTTATTATAGATAGAATCATGATTCATTAAAAAGTTTCACGATTTCTTTCATGAATTTTTTAAAATACCTTTTTTATGAAAGTTATAGCATATTTTTAATGAATTAAAATTTGTGAAAATTCAATTATAAAAGTATTTTTCAGTGTTAAGAATTCCAATAAACAATTTATTCTTATTATGTAAAATCATTTACGCAGACGATACTTACGCATTTTAAAAGAGTTATATTATGATTTTTTTTTGTAAAGTGGCAACAAAAGAATTGTAAACAAATAAAATTAATTGTTAAATTCGTTATATCATAAATAAAAAATTCCGAGGAAATTCTTAGTTATTTGGCTGAATTTACATTTCTAAAATTAAAATGCGCCAAAACATAAAATAACGTTTTTGTTTAATAAAGATGCAAAAATAATACTTTCTACAGAAATGAAGTACTTCAGTTACCTACATTAAACTCGTAGCGCTAAAAACTACAAAAAAAAAAAAAAATTAATATCTCAAAAATGAATCGAGATGCAGTTTTCAAACAAATTGCATTTAAAAGTACTTTTTTCCCCAATACGACGGTATAAAAATTGAAAATGTACGATGCTTAGAAGTTTAAAAAAAATTGCTGTAGAGATTATCCCGTACATTGATACATCTGCTTTGTTTTACGGCTGGCTTATATAACGAACGTTATTTTTTGGAGACGACATTTTAATTGCTGGACGAAAGAAATAGTATATCGGGGGCTAAAAAAAAAAGTGCGTGTGTGCCAGCAATGCTGTGTAAGCCATTTACTCCATGTGCTATTCCATACACAACCCTGTACTGTATACTTTACGAATCAATAAAAAATTTATAATTTTTAATTATAAACCTATGTTTCCCATCAAAGTTACTTCTTGCGTGAAATTTGAGACACCCTTTATATAGTAAAATTTATCAAGGCGTATACTCACTGAAAGGTTAAGATAAAAATCACATATATTTTTATCTGAGAAAGTCTTATATTTAAAAAAATATATATTAATTATATTAAATATTATATTATA
Organism: Maratus speciosus; assembly: GCA_963932465.1. Taxonomy (NCBI): domain Eukaryota; kingdom Metazoa; phylum Arthropoda; class Arachnida; order Araneae; family Salticidae; genus Maratus; species Maratus speciosus. Next base: position 501,030,274 of record OZ010790.1, read on the forward strand.
CTTATATTAAACTTTGTTGACCCAAATTCTGAGAAAAAACTCAAACATAAATTAATATGGTTACGCTATACAGTTATATTATGCACAAGTATTACATGACGTATTTGTTAAGATATCTGTTTAAACGATTTGTCAAATAGCGCTTTATATTCCCAGCGAAAATTTCACGTCCATTAGCAATTAAAAAGCAGACTGATGTATGATTGTTATTTGAAGAATGCAGATGTGGATCTCAGTTCCTTGTCTGCGTAAATTAGTGATATCTCTTAACCTTGTATAACCTCATAAATATGATGGGTTTTTTACACATTTTCCTCGCTTATACTTCTAATAGATTCAGTATAAAGTGCATTGCGTAACGTGACTTGATTTGAGAGCATTTACGTCTGCGAATTTTTTAGGGTGCTTTATCTATGGCACAGTTTTTTTTATTTGCTAGAAATTTGCATTAAAAAATTGCAGTGACAATCCCACGATAAGAAGAAGTTCGCCTGTCAATGACCTATATCAACGAAGAACATCTTTAAAAACTCCTCCCTTTTTGTAGTAAAGAACAGAACAGACAATTTCAGTTCATTGAATGGCCCTGACACCAATGAATGGTCAATGAACACGATCAAAGTAATATATCGCACCTGCAAGATGCGTAGTTATAAGGGAAAAAAACCCACGGATATATTATGAAAATCGAATGAATGAACCTTTAAGTTGGAATAAAAGCGCGTTTGATGTTTATCAAAATATTATTCTATGATGTATAAAATATATGCATCTAAATCCAAAGATTAGATAGAAAGTATAATTTTTTAAATTTTTTTTTTTTTTCAAATTCATACTTATTATCCCATTCACGACGACGATAGGTATACCTGTCGTATTACATGCGCAGAATCCTTGAAACTGGACAGTGGTATTAGAACATTTTAACAGAAATATTTGCCTTATTTAATCACAGAGTAATACCGTTTAAATAACATAAAAATTTCTATTCGGAAAAAGTGATGCCTAAAAAATAAAAAAAGTATTCTTCACGCTTGTCGTGAAGAGGTTAAGACTAATGGAGTCTCGCATCGTGTCGGGTAACCAGATTTCACACGAAACCCAACCCGACCTGCGATTCAAATCGGGTTGAGTCGGAGCTAATGTTTTTGTTGCGTGTTGGGTTCGTGTAGAGGGCGGGGGGGGGGGGGGGGTGACTCTAATTGTTTCGGGTTCGGGTTGAGTTTTGATACTTACGGTTAGGGTTAGGATTAACCCGGTTTTTCAACAGAAACTTTGGAATATTGATTCAGATGAAAATTATGCATTTTTTTATGAATGAGTCTTTACATGTTTATTTTTCTACATAAACCATAAAAATTAAAATCAGAAATATGATTACAGACTATTTTTTCATAACTATATTAAATTTGATTAATCTTCTTTGATTTTGATTTCTAGTCGGGTTCGGATTAAAGTATTTAGGATTTTTCCGGACGAAAAGTTTTTGTCTGGTTTTTGGTCAACGAAAACTTTTTTGTGAAATTTCGAGTTAAAATTAAGCAAAATTTTCAGGTTTAGGTTGGGTACAACTTCGGCTTGCGCATGATTCTAGTTAAGATAGCTGGATATTTTATAAGCTTCCTATATTAATCACGGTTAAAAAATAATTCTGCTAGATGTCATCTGAGCACAATAATTTTTTCGCAAATCATATCTCTCTGTTTTATAACAGACAAGTACACTGGTGTCCAAAATTAAGGACCAGTCACAAAATGCTAATTTTTAAGTAAGCGAATACCCAAAAGGAAATAATATAATTCAAATAATTACTATCCCTACAGCACAGCTAGTCCATATGGCATCTCATTCAGGTCACACATGGTCACAAGTGTCACACTCACTAAGATGAAACAGAAAATAGGAAATTCCACACGCCTCATTATGAGTCTCAAATGATCATTATATGTGGCTCCACTGAGAAGTCAATGTGACTGCTGGTTTGTGGCGAGTCACCAGATGACTTTACAATGTAGTTACATTGTGACTCTCATGTGACTGTCATTTTTAGACTCAATTTCAAAGTCATCATGAACGTGGCATTATGATAAGTCACCAAATAATATCACATTATAGTCACATGGTGGCTTTTCACAAAAGAACACAATAGCGACTTCACAGTAGTCTCTTTGTCACCTGAACGTCATCATGTGACTTTAATGTGACATTATTTGGTAGCCTATCACAATGCAGCGTTCACGATGTCTTTGAAATTGAGTTTGCAGATGACAGTCACATGAGAGTCACAATGTAACACATTGTAAAGTCACATGGTGACTCGTCAGAAAGCAGCAGTTACAGTGACGTCTCAGTGGAGTCACATATAGTGATCATTTGAGACTCATAATGAGATGTATCGAATTTCCTATTTTTTGCTTCACCGTTGTGACTGTGACACTTGTGACTATGTGTGACATGAATGAGATGTTATATGGACTAGCTGTGCTGTAGAGATAGTAATTATTCAAATTATATTATTTCCTTTTGAGTATTCTCGGACTTGAAAATTAGCATTTTGTGATTGGTCCTTAATTTTAGACACCAGTGTAATAATGAATTCGAATATTTTTAATTTGATTAAAAATAGGGTTTGTAATCCTTCAGAAACATTTACACCATAAAACATTTCGTAAAAAATACGAAAATCGTACTGGCAATTGGTTTGCCAGCACAAATTCTATATATTTTTTAAACAAAATTCTTGATGAAAGTAATTTCTTGAATTTAATCATAAAGCAGTGAATGTGGATTTGCAAATATCCTTGACCGATAACAGTGCAAAAATCTATTGAATTCTCATTTTTACTAAACAAACAAATTCCTCAAAACTACCAAAAGTGTACAAACAACTAGACTGACAGTACAATTTCCATACTTTTTCGGAATTATTTTGCAACGCAGTGTGTGTCAAATACACATATCCAAATACAAAATATTGGATAAACAATACAGTCGGACTTCTATTTAACGAATCTCTATTTTGCGAATTTCTCTATTTTACGAACTTTTCCTTGGGACCAAGAACATTTCGCGATTTCTTCGTAAAATAACCTCCAAATAGCGAAGTGCGTTCTCTATTTAACGAACTTTTTCTTGGGATCTAAAATTTTTTTCTCCATATTTGTCAAAATATTACTCGACATTTCAAACTTATTCTTTCTTTGAACACATTTTATGATGGCCAGTGACCATGAACAGGTCTTACCAGCACCTAACTCACCGAGAGCAGTAAAATCGCTGTGATTCTTTGCTTTTCATTCAATAAGTGCCTGCCTCGTGTCTTTTAACTAGAGTCTGTCGTTTTCTAGATCATTTAGTCGTGCTGGTAATTTCGGTTCTTTTAACTCGAAAATGTCAAAGCGAAAGTGCTTGGCATAAAAGAAAAGAATCTTGATGAGGTGGATAAAGGCGTGAAGAAAAAGAATATTGCTTTAAAATTTGGTATTCCTCCAAACAGCTTATCGACCATAATAAAAAATCCTGATTGTAATGTAAAATTATTTTTTTTAACTGAAAATACAATGTATTTTCAGACAATGTTTTGTTTCATTCTCATTTCCCTTGCAGATTTCTTTTTGATGGGTAAAATACATAGAACAAATATATGTAATTTATAAAAAAAGTGCGATTAATTACTTTTTAAAAATTATATTTAGTGTTTATGGGCTTAAAATATGTTTTATTTAGTTTAAAGTATTTTAAAAGGTGACTTTCTATTTAACGAATTTTCCATATAACGAACTTTGTTTCGGGATTTAGCGACTTCGTTAAATAGAGGTCCGACTGTATTAATTTATCATTATGTGCGTCAGCTTAAATGGTGTTAGTTTCCTATATAATCATGCTTTTTAAATATTCTCGTTATATGTCATCTGAAAGAATATTTTTTCTTGCATAAAGGATACTTTTATTTATCCTTTTCATTGTGCGTATGATTCCTGTACTATGCTAATCCTTCGGTGCGTGATATGCGTATAGTAACTGTACTATGCTAACCACCCGACACGTGAGGCGCGTATAATACCAGTCCTATAAAAGGAAAAGGAGTGGAAAATCGTGTGTCCAGCATAGATTATGAAATACTTTCCACCCTATTCAGAATACTATAACAAAACACATTTTAATAAGATGAAAGATGGTGTCTAAAATAAACAATTTGAAAATCGCATAACGCATTTGAAAACACGATTTCTGCTATTACCATCAATACTAGGAAAAAATCCGATTTTTTTTTCTGCCTGTATATGATCTATAGATTTGTATGTATACTACATGGTATGCTTAAAGTTAGTACAGTTAAACTATTAGCACAGTAGAAAATTTCCATTCAGCAATTTCCGCGAATAAACGGAAATGTACTTAGAGAACTTTTGTACAGCCCTGTATAGAATTTATAGAATTTACACACACCAAGTAATATATTTTTAAAAAGTTCAATTTAAAAACGCGTACCACAACTGAAAACGCACTTCCAGCAATTATTGTTCACAGGCTTCAATAGTTCAATTATTGTTCAATTTCTTAGGTAGTCTAATTGTTTTGTGTGTCCCTGTAATTGAACGATAAATTCTATGCACGCACTATTCTACAGTAAGCACTGTGTAGTACACCTCAGTGATATATATAAATTTCAGTAAATTTAAAATAGTGTAATATCATTAAAATACACCGCAAACGATTTTACCCTGCAGACCGTAATGTAACAAAATTCTTTTGAGTGTCCCTGTAAAGGAACCGTAAACGCTACACACTCTATTCTCAATACAGAACATGCTATAGTGGTACCCAATAACATCTGGGAATTTAATGGTAGGTTTACCATTGTCCAGTCCTCCATGTTTTCATACCTTTTGGTGCAGGAAAACACAATGGTAAACCTACGAGTCAGCCTCTAAAATCGGGTTTTCAGGTGTTTTCCGCCAAGATACGACTTGGCAGACCGATTGCGTTTTAATATGCAAATCAAGATTTAATCAATCCTAGAATTTCAGCCGTGAACTAAATGGGGTGATTGTCTGTGCTGCTGGTTCACGGTCTATATGTAAGAAGAGATTTTTAAATAAGAAAATTATATTGAAGGAATTTTAAAATGATGTTAATTTTTTTTTTATTGAGTACTTTTATTAGTATTTTCGGTATCGGACTTGGACGGGCTCGGGCAAGTTCGGGCTCTGATGGCCCATTTTTTTTCGTGATCGTGCGTACTTGGATTTCAACTCGTCGAACTCAAACTCCGAATAAAAGATTCCGAACTCATATTTAATATGCGTAGCCCTTCGTTCTACCGACAGAAAAAAAACTGCTATGATAAGAAAAGAATCCACAAAAAATCATCCGCGCCTAAATTTATTTCAACGGCTCTGCTTGGAAAGTTCTCCACTTGTAAAGTTAGCTAAGCAGTAATAATAGAGAATTTCAAATAGTTAATTTAGTCACATTACAAAAGGTAATGAACCTGCATTGATCTCATACATAGAAGGTCGTCTGACGTCACGCTAATGTCATCGAACGGATTTGCCTAATGCTGATGTGGAACTTTTTGACTCATGGTTGTAATCGCTTTCTTTAATCTGTCCCCAAACATATCTGACCTCGATATGCAAAAACAAAAGTTCGGAAAATCCAAAGCAAAAGAAGCTTCAATCGGAGACTGCTTTCTCATTGGTCATTTTAACCATCTCGCCACACACACCAAAGATCAGTCGATATGCGGTAGCAACTGATATCGGCAGCGTGCCGATATTACGAAAAAGGAGAAATACCAACATTCTTTTTCTTTTTTTTTTTTCTTTTGACGAAGCTGCTTGAGTTGTTATTTTCGGAGATATTGCGTGAAAATTTTGTTTTGAAAACATCCCGCGTTATTTTGTAACAAAAAAGTAATTGTTGGAACATAATCAACTGTTTAGTAGCGCAACCAGGATCTTCGTCTAGAAATGGTTTTAATTAGTTGCTACCCATAAAAAAGGTTCATGTATAAAAATAATTCTTTTGATGAACTCGTTATGTGGAAAAAATAAATGCAAAGAAAAGCACTAACAGCCAGAATGAAGCATAGACCCATTTCAAAGCTTCGTAAAAACCCTTTCTAAAGCTGAAAAACAAAAGCAGCAATACAAAAGATACATATAACTAAATATTATATAAATACTATATTAAATTCAGTGTAATTAAATGCAGTAAAATCACCTACGATGGAATTGCTTAGGGATTGGAGAAAAGTTTTGTTTTGGGAAGATCTTCGTCTTAGTTTGTGTATAGTTTTCTTTCGTCGGGACCATGCAAGTTTTTTATTTAAGTCAGGATTATTTTTTCTTGGTTTTACAATATTATTTGTTAATACAATGTATAACATGTAAAATTCAGCAATATTTTGCATTTTGTAATAATTAAGTAACTGATTTAGCATAAGGACTATTCCGATCAATTCAGTGGTGCAACCAGAATCTAGGTCTGGGAAGGACTTCAATCAATTAACAATCATAGAAAACAGTAGTTCTTTATGCTGAGGCTTTACGTTTTTTAGACAAGTTTGCTTTGATGTAAAAAAAAATCGTTTGCATAGAGAAATTATTTTTCGTAGCTAATATTTTTTTGAAAGTATAAATTTTCGTCTGGCAATTGAAAATTTTGTTTACATATAAAATGGCGCTTTTAAAGAACAGATGGGTGGAAGGCTATATTTTATTTTACATTTTGTAATAATTAAGTAACTGATTTAGCATAATAACTATTCCGATCAATTCAGTGGTGCAACCAGAATCTTGGTCTGTGAAGGACTTCAAGCAATTAACAATCATAGAAAACAGTCGTTCTGTATGCAGAGGCTTTTCGCACATTTTTTAGACGAGCTTGTTTTGGTATAAAGAAATCGTCTGCATAGAGGAATTTTTTTTCACAGCTAATATGTTTTTGAAAGTATAAATTCTCGTCTGTCAATTCCAATTTTTGTTTATTTGCAACATGGCGCCCCTAAAGAACCGATGAATGAAAGACTATATTTCTGCACTTTCCGAAGAGAATTATTCATGTTCGATTATTAAAAGACGTTGTGAAAGGTTCAAAACCCAATTTCAGCAGTTCCCATCTATAGTCGGGAAAATATCCGAATTCTCTGTGCAATGAACCTATCTCAGTGGATCTATGGGATGATCATGGAAGACGGTAGTATTCCGAGTGACGCAGCCTTAAGCCTAAAATCGTATCGTATCGTATCCTAGAATTCGTAGATGGCGGAACTCATATATACAGCTAACTCGACATCAAAGAAAATGCGAAAAGCCGCCTGTTAATAACTCATCAAATATAGGTCCTATTGTTCTGATTTATTTTAAAACAGTCTTATATCTGCAGTCTAATCCTATTCTGAATTTTTTACAATTCTACGTGCAGTATATTTTCAGATCTGTAAACCCATTTTGAAAGCAATTTCGATGGTGTAAGTTTGTCTTTTTTTTTTCTCCGAAACGGTCTAGATTTTTTTTAAAACATTAATATATAAAATGAATCTGTTTTTGACGAAGTGGATAAGACTAACCTAGTATCTAGGAAAACTCTTAATTTTTATATAATCCGCATGAAAAAATGGACTTCTTAGGATCGCGGATTACATGTTATTCTATGGGCTAGCAGACAGAACGTTGCACATCGGTTTTGCGCGGTTTAGGTCACAGTTAAAAATCTGAATATTGGCAATAAATCTTTTTTTAAACTACGAAAACAGTTTATTATGTGCTTTAAAATACTTAAGACTGATTTTTTTAAATGGAGCAGTATTTTGTAATTATAGGTATTTTATTTCATTGTTATTCATAGTAAGTAAACATTTTTTAAGGAGAAAATATTTCACATTTTTAAAAAAATTCTCGTATCGAAATTCGATATTTATCGAAAATTCTCGTATCGAAATGAAAATTCATCGCGTTCGCCATAAGACTTCGCCATGTATCACTACGCGATACGCGAAGTTGACTGAAGAAATAAGAAATATCAAAGATCTTGAAATGGTATTCCAAGGGGAGAAAGTGAGTACAATTTCTAATTATCCAGACAGCATTCTTTGCAACCGATCCTTTCTAATTAGTATAATGTTCTGAATTGTTTTTATTTTCAACAATACTTATAACTGTTTTCCTTACAAAATAACGTTCATGTGTGGCATAGGTATTTCTTGTGATATGTGAGTGTAATACAGATAGATTACTAATTTAATTTTGAGTTTTCTTTTAAAGAAATTAAACGAAATCTTTCATTTTTAAAGAACGCACAATTTAAATAAAAGGTATGACGAAATAAAAATTAAGATTTCCAATCCCGTTTATAAAATGATTCATTTGCGAATCGTTTCTAATAATATTATAAACGAAAATTGACTTAAAATGACATCTTTCGTTTATTTATTTATTTTTTTATACAACTCTTTTCAGCTTCAAAAATTAAAGCATTGTAGTATTTTATTTTTATAAAATTTAACCTAAAGGGGAAAAAAAATTCTTGCCGTTTATCTCTGTAACAAAAGAAAACCAGAAAAAAAACAAAAAAAAAAAACAAAAAACACCTGAAGCATTTCTTTTAGGCTAATTGATTACAGCCATGGGTGCAAGACCTTCAGTCTCAGGACTGATTTCAGTCTTGGACATATTTTTGACTGATAGTAAATTCTACTTTATATACTTAAATTATCACGATTAGCTCAAAATGAACCATTTTATTCTGACTGGTTGTTTTGAGCTCCTAAAAGTAAAAATTTTCATCATGATACTTTTTCTTATTTAGTAATTAAAGTTTATAGATAAATAAGATAAAACAGTTTTTTTGCAAAAGTAAGATACTTGTTTTTATTTAATTTTAAAGTTAATATGCTTAAAAGAAAGCTTTAAATAATTTACTTTTAAAAAATATAAAAGTAGCCAGCTCCCTTATATGGTATTTGTGGTAATGAAGTATAATTGTAAATAAGAACAATTCAGAACATGTTACTATTAAAAAAGATTGGTTTCACAAAATTTCATTAGCAGCTGCATTGTAGCTGTCATGATAATTAGACTTTGTATAAACTAATAAAGTGATTACTCAGTAACCATTTCAATTAATATATTAATCTGACTCGCATCTTAAATTAAATATTAAGTTTTTATTCTGCTTTCATTAAACCAGTCACTATTCTGTAACATTCCGCATATTCCGACTACAAAAACTCTTTTTATCAATTCCACCTGTATACTGGAGGGTTGCCGTGCCACTTACAGAGTAGCGCGTTTATCGCCTCGTTGTGCAATAGCATTTGAAAGATCACCACACTAACATAAAAAAGTAGCAATAAAAGAAAAACAAAATTAATCAGTTGATTGTAAAAAACCCGCTCCATTCTCGGTCGGGGGAGGAACATCACAGAAACAAGTAGGTAAGTGTGATCACAGATCGCACAGAGGGTTTCGTTTAATATTCCTTTCAAAACACTTTATCTTTTTGAAAAATCTATTACTTCCATATTTCGCAACCAGGGGGCGCACTCGATTCTAAACAAACATCTATCCGAACGAAATCCAGTTTTACATACTATCCGCAGATATATTAGTCGAGGGGATTGGGCCCATAGCACCTGAGATCAGTAGGCGCACCTGGCTCTAAAAAATGGAACTAAAATATGTAAGGCTATGGTGCACAATATGAAAGAAGGGTCAAAGGGGTGTCGGCAAAAGTTGGAAAATTTCTCCCCTGGTTAAAAGGGCGGATGTTAGAAAAATTACTTAAAATACACAGCTAGAGCCCGGAGAGGTAAATAATATAAGACTTTTTGAAGATTTTATGATTTGTCGTGTGGTCTGAGGTATTCAGCTATACGTATGCAAAATTTCATGTCTCCAACTTAATTAGGGGCTCTCTTAGAAAGAATTGCTTCAAATACATATGTGGTAGCTCAAAGAGTTAAACGTAAGACATTTTCAATATTTTATGATTTGTCGCTTGGCCTCAGGTGTTCTGCTATAAGTATGCAAAATTTAAAATCTCCAATTTAATTAGGGGCTCAGTTAGAAAGAATTGCTTAAAATACACGAGCTGGAGTTGAAAGGGTTAAACATAAAACTTTTTCAAAATTTATTAATTGACGTGTAATCTAGGATGTTGAGCTATAAGTATGCAAAATTTCACGCCTCCAATCTAAATAGGGGCTCACATAGAAAGAATTGTTTAAAATACACATGTGGGAGCCCAAAGGGTTAAACGTACGACATTTTCAAAATTTTATGATTTGTCGTTTGATGTGAGGTGTTCAGCTATAAGAATGCAAAATTTCACGCTTCCAACTTAATTAGAGGCTCACTTAGAAATAATTGTTTAAAATACACAAGCAGGAGCCCAAAGGGTTAAATGTACGACTTTTTCAAAATTTTATCATTTGTCGTATGATGTGTGGTGTTCAGCTATAAGTATGCCGAATTTCACGCCTCCAAAGTTATTAGGAGCTCACCTTAGAAAGAATTGTTTAAAATACACATGCGGGATCCCAAAGGGTTAAATGTACGACTTTTTCAAAATTTTATCACTTGTTGTTTGATGTGAGGTGTCCAGCTATAAGTATGCAAAATTTCACGCCTCCAACATAATTAGGGGCTCACTTAGAAAGAATTGTTTAAAATATACATGTGGGAGCCCAAAGGGTTAAATGTACGACTTTTTCAAAATTTTATGATTTGTCGTATGATGTGAGGTGTTCAGCTATAAGTACTGAAAATTTCATGTCTCCAACATAATTAGGGGCTCACTTAGAAAGAATTATTTAAAATACACATGTGGGAGCCCAAAGGGTTAAATGTACGACTTTTTCCAAAATTTTATCACTTGTTGTTTGATGTGAAGTGTCCAGCTATAAGTACCCGAAATTTCATGTCTCCAACATAATTAGGAGCTCACTTACAAAGAATTGTTTAAAATACACATGTGGGAGTTACCGACATTTCTTCTTCTGCGAGTTAAACCGATTAATTAAATAATTAATATTTCAGCTTGTAATTAAGATAGGACTTAGAAATAGGTATCAATAAAATCAGGAGAAATTTGACATCGGGATGCCATAAAATTTAATCAAAAAATTTAATATTTAAAAAGTTAAAATTCCGTATTAAAATATGCTATTAAGAAAAACCGCAGCGTCCTCATGTCTACCTGCTTTGAAATCTTGAAATCTTTTTTCCTTGTCTTTCCAATTAAAGAAAATAAATTTTTATCGATCGATTTTTAGTGGATATTTTAACTTATACACATCGCAGAAATGTGAACTTTATACCAAATGAAAGTAGATTTTTTTCTGCGTCTGTCTATTCCATTTACAAATTTCTCGGACCAATATTTTCTGATATGCGATTTCGATTTAAAATGCCCACTTCATTTTTCGGCTTAATTTCCTCCATGGTAACCATGCATCGGCTGATTTTACTGGCAACCCTTGGGAGAAACACGGATGATTCGGAGAAAGTTCATTTGAATCTGCGTTAAAAAGGTGGATTGGTTAATTTTAGAAGTTAATTATCCCGTAATTCAGTTAATTACCAACTTTTTCAAAATTTTATGATTTGTTGTTTGATGTGAGGTGTTCAGCTATAAGTACCCAAAATTTCAAATCTCTAACATGTATAGTTTCTGAGAATGGGCTCTGTGACGGACAGACGGACAGACAGACAGACAAAGGAGTGAGACGAATAGGGTTTCGTCAGATGAACGAAACCCTAAAAAAACCTCGCGAAATTTAACAGTATGTCAGAGGGGGGGGGGGGGAATCCAAAACTTCATGAAAATAGTTGTAACTTTTCTAATAAATATGTTACACATAACATATGGTAGTAATAATCAGTATATCTGATGAAAATACAAGTATTTTTTTAAAATAAACTATTTAATGATTTTTTTTATCCCTATTACTGTATTTGATTAATAGTAGTTCAAGAGCCATAATTTTATATTGTAAAATCCTTAAAAGCACTCTGCAAGCAGTCCTTGTTCAATCACAAAAGCCTGCCACTAAAAAATTTTAATGCAGAAGATGTGATGTATTTCTCAGATATAAACAATGAATTTTTCAGTTAAGAAGCACATGAATTTTACAAATATTGCTATTTCTTGGAACACTAAATATGATACATTATCGCCTTTAACACATTATTTTGGAGTAATGAAAACATTGTTATTATATTAAAATTTTTTGTAAATGAGTGTTATAATCAGAGCAGCTCATGACAGGTTTTTCTTGCAGCACTAAAATGCATGCTTTCCAAAAGTTTTTTTGTTGTTGGTTTTTTTTTTTTTTTTTTTAATAAATTTTTGCCTTATTTAATGGAAGAAAATTCTGCTAAAAATAAGGCAAAGATTTCATTATTAAAAATAGTGAAAAAGAATAAATTGGCCAGCCATGCATTTAGTGTTCCCAAAACTGTCAGTCATGAGTTACCATTGTTTATAATGATATTTCCCAGGCATATTTGGGTGTTATATTTCAAGGTAATATCTTTAAGGTAATTTAATAATGTGTGATCTATACCTATTATGTAAAATTTCATAATTTTAAACTTTGAATTGCACGACTTACACCAATTTTCTGCATCTGAACACTTAAACTATTGGATTTATTTCGCATGCAAATTTCTGTATTGCAGCCGAAGGGAGTCACTTAGAGCAAGTTTTAAGATAACTTTAATTTTTATTAATTAAGTTTTAGAATAGATGATCTAATAGCATTGCAACGTTTCCAGATGGTACTTTAAGTATTACATAATTTTTCATCAGTTCACTAATTGTAAACTACTCAGCTAAGGGGAGTGGGAAAAGACTAAGAACCAGATGTGCGTTCATAAAATTTCTGGAGAGATACTAACTCTCTGTTAAAAGTGGATTTTGGACCCTATAGCGGTCGTAAAACATATATTTTTCAGCCTTTAAGAGTGAATAAATCATAGACCCTCAAAACTCATTCTGAACTCAAGAGACTCTTCGAATTCTTGTGATAGATATACCCAAAGTCCGGAGGGACCCCAAGGGTGGACGATGTTTGAGAGCGAAGCAAAGTGGTTGCATTTGACGGGACCGCTGGGGAGCGAATACGCTCCGTACCTAAGAGACTAAAACTTCATATAATTTTACCAAGTGTAACCTAAGTTCCGTGTGTGTTTCAAACCAGTACCATGAATAAATGTTTGATATGCGAACTAGGAGTTCGCACATCAAACATTTATTCTTGTTAGTTATTTCGACGGTACAGCATTTTAATATATGTAACATTTTGTAAAGAATTGTGACTGTTGGTTTTCATTATTTCATTTCACAAAAATTCGATTATTTTTAGGGTTCCGTACTTAAAAAGTAAAAATGGAACCATTATAAAATCACTCCTGTGTCTGCCTGTCATAGTCAATTTACTCGTAAACTATGGAACGTGGAAAGTTCAAATTGGGGGAAGTAATAAAGACTATTTAACCACATATTTTCAGATTATTAAACATTTATAAATGTATTTAGCAAAAATATACACTGTTAAAAATTTGCAGCATTCTGGCAGGTCATTTGACCGTTTTTTCCGAAAACGGTTACACAACCGTAATTTAACACTATTCTGACCATATTATTGGCCATTTTATGGTCAGAATATAGTTAAATTATGATTATGAAACCGTTTTTTCAAAAAACGGTCGAATGACCTGCCAGAATGCTGCAAAATTTTTAACAGTGTAGAGGGGCTAATTAACTTACTTGAAAAAAAAAATTCTTTTCTTTGTATATCGTGTGGGGTATCGTGTAAAAGCTTGCGTAACGTTGAACTCAAAAATACATTTCTTTTAATTTTAGGCATTATATTTTCAAAGATATCGTCGAAAATGTAGCGCAAAAATATGTTCCCCCATCTAATTCCAAATCTACTGAAACTAAAATTATGAAAAAATTAGAGGTAGTAGACGTTAATTTAAACCTTGCAGGAAAATTATAGGATTACCCTAGGTCACATAGTTTTTGAGAAAATCGCATTTGTCCGTTACACACAAATTTCAATTTACGGTCATTCAGCAAAAGTGTTGAGCGCCGCTGGAGGTACGCACTTCCATCAATTATTACTCATAGACAGTACGTTATCCGAATTATTTTGTGTGTCTCTGTAACTGAACAATACATGCTATGCACACTCTATTCCACAGTAAGCTTCTAGTCGTGCACTTCAATGCTGTATATCGATTTCAATATATTTGAAATGGTGTAATATCATTAAAATAGGCCTCAACGATTTTTCCCCATAGACTAAATTTCAATAACCTATATTAATTACATGGCAATCCGGCTATACTTACGCGAGTTAGAGCACGGGCAAACTTTATTCATAAATACTTTTCAACTATGTTGGAAAGCAATAATAATAATTTTTGCTTAATTTTCTGGTAAAATTATTGTTATTATTATTAGATTCATGCATTAAGAAGAAATGAAAATTGCAAATCTTGAAAAAAATAAAGTATACCATCCAGTTTGAAAGTGATAATAATGAATTTTGCCTAATTTTCTGGTAAAATTATTATTATTTTTAGGTTCATGCTTTAAGAAGAAATAACAAGTTGGAAATTGCACGTCAAATGTGGCAAATGAGGTACGCTCTTACTAGTTTTATAAATATTTTTTACACCGCATATTGTACGGAATGTATATTTTAGTGCACTTCATAAGTGCATATAAAGTTTATTCTTTTCGAAAGGCTGTAACATCATTAAAATGCATTCGAAATCATTTTTTCCCATTGGCTGTAATGTAACGGAAAACTTTTCACTGTCCCTGTCATTAAACTATACATCCGATTTTCATAAAATTTGAAATGACTCGACAAAATTTTACTACAATTATATATTTAAAATTTCAGACCATTCGGTTGGGTAGTTTTTGCTCTGTTATATGCGGACAGACCGACGGACTGAACGACGACTATAGGTGCTACGTATTTATATAATTACGAACGCACCTAAAAATTGCAAACCTTGAAAAAAAAAAGTCTACCAACTAGTTGAAAGGTGATAGCAATAATTTTCGCTTAATTTCTTGATAAAATTATTATTATTATTAGGTTTATGCGTTAAAAAAAAATAAAAATTGCAAACCTTAAAAAAAAAGGTCTACTATTACTTAAACGATTCCTTATGTGTTCACATTTCTTCTCTTTCATTAGTCGTGTCAAATACCTTAGTTTCTGGTTAGCAATAACAACCAATAGCTTTAAAAGCTCTTCCCTATAAATTTTACTCCTTTTCCTTTTTATTTCCGAAATGAAGAATTTTAAGAAGCTGTTTATGAAAATCCGTTAAAAGACAACGGTGTTAGAATTTTAAACGGGTGTTTCTGTTTTATGAAAGTTTCAAAGTTATCTGTCCTCTTCGCGGCTATTTTCTTGACCCTCGAAGGTTGAGTGATTTAGACCTATCTTCAAGGCTGCGTACTCTTTTGCGACTGGATTTTTAATGAGGATACACTGTTGGCGTTTCTACAAAAGTTAAATGATTTAATTAAAATATATTAATAAAAATGTAATATATATTTATAAATTTAGTTTAAGGAACAGTACATCAAAATAAAATATTTATTCGTAATGCCATAGATTAAATAAATTCGCAGCATGTCCTTAAACCATTAAGGACCGCACATTCTAATACTTGGCATAAATGAAAGAAAATTTTATTTTATACATATTAATGACTACCGTCAACCTTTTTGGGGCACTTTTCCCTGGTTGCACTCACATTTCCATTATTAAAAAATATTATATATGATTTTTTAACGTCGAAATGCAGTTGTAAACAATTAACACGAAACAATGATTTTTTAAAAAAAATATTTTAACTATTTTTAAAGTTTTGGAACAAAATAGCCCCTGTTGGGGCCTTCTTTGGTCCATTCCCTTAGTTTCATATAAAATGACTTCATTTCATGTGTAAATGAATACATTTTTATTGAAACCCCTTGCAATAGCATTTGCTAATAAATTAACACAGAAAACTCGATAAACAAATGTTTTTTTTTAAAACATTTAAACACAATAAACAAATTGTTAACATTAAAGAAACGAGAAACAGTTTTCATCACGTTATCCTCAGGAACTGGAACAAAAACAATTAATGTAACATTTCGCTACAGTAACATTTGAAAAAACTGTTACTTTAAACATGTTTTAAGAGATTTGGTTGTATAAAAGGCATTTCTAAGTAATTGCGGCTATTTTCGGACCAAAAAAGGCCTGGCACAAAGTACCCCCGAAATACTAGTTTTCATGTTAGCTTTAAGAAAACGTAAACATTTCCTGCCAAAATACAAAGTTAAAGGAAAAAAGTGATTACACATGGGTTACAGGTTACTAAAGGTAACATTTTGACGTTTACCACATTTGTAGCTCTTATCCAGATTGTTTCACTATAGAAAGTTTAGAGAGTTAAATTTTACACACGAAAACAGTTGTTTACAAACACATCCAGTGCTGCCACAAAAAAATTATAAATTACCCCAAACTATTCAAATATTCTATAGTAGGGTATAAAATATTTTTCAAGGGTAAAAACTCCAAATTATCTTGCAATGTTTGTTCAATACAAAGAATAAAAACTTTTTTTATGGGATGGATCAAAGTAAGGATCCGTAAGGACCAAAGTAGCCTCGGTTGATGGTAATTAAGAGAAAAAAGCGATATTACAATTTTTTTCTTTTAAATGTAAGATATGTTAATGTTGCTAAAACGCAACGTCAGTACAAAACAACTACCTTTTTGCCATATAAAAAGTTTTAAAACATTTATTATGTAGTGGTACATTACATTTACTGCACGTAGTTAGCTACAATATCCATACCTTGAATTGCTGAATTTTATTTCATTTTTAAAGTCCATCTATGAACACAATCCGAAATTTATCGATAAAATTGTTTAAAACATTCCGTACTGTTTCATTCATAGTCCTAATTTTTTACAACTCGAAACAATTTAAGATATGAGTTGAAGAAACTGTTACGTAACAAAAATTAGAATTCGAGAAAATTGAAGAGAAACTTTTATGTTGTAAGTTATTTAATTCCTTCTTAGTGTGAATGCTAATAGGTGATAGGGTAGACCGGGGCACGTTTACGCAGTACACTTTTTCCGAAACGAGTTAAAACTGGCGCGCCAGCAGTCATGACAGATTGATGCTGCTCCCTAATGGGTATTTACACAGGTTTTTGAGCGTCATTCGAGCTTCGGTCTTGCATAAGGAAAAGATAATCTGTTTTCTGTCAAGGTGAGTAAATTTTGTGTTGAACTTATTGAAAGTTATTGCGAACTAATAATACTTAGTTAAGGATAAACAAATATATGGACATTAGCAGAATTTTATCCTTTTTTGAGAACTGTCTTTGTATGAACAGAAATGTTATTAATTTTCGTTGCACGTTAAAAATAAATACAAACATGGTGGCGGGACACGTTTACACACGTTCAAAAAGAAGAAATTACGTAAAAATTTGCTATTTTCTATGGAAGCAGAACGAGAAGACAGCAAAGGAAGAAGTATGAAACCAAAAACTGCAAAAGGGAGAAAGTTTGTACACTCTGGAATAAAGAAATAGGGAATGAATCTGATGACAAAGATGAAAACTGTGTATGTATTTATTGTTTTAAATCATACAACCAATCCAAAGAAGGTCAAGACTGGGTTCAATGTCTTAGAGGCAAAAGATGGTCCCATGACAAGTGTGCAAAAGGAAATACTTTATTTTTTGATAAAAAAGAAAAAAAAAACTGTAACAGTGATGATGAAGATGACTAAATAGTTTCTGTTTTTAATTAGCAATAAGCCCTATGTTTTCAGTTTAGCCTATAAAATGTTCTTTAATTAATTATCTTTATTTCTTTAAACAGTGTTTTAAGATATAAATAAAACATTCCAATTTGATTAAATATTTATTTCACTTACTCCTTGGTATCACTTGTAATATGCGTAAACGTGCCCCACTTGATACGTAGGACCAAAAAAAAAAAAAAAACGGTTAAAAACTCAAATAGGGCAACAACTGAATACACAAATATTGACTTTATTCATTGCTTTATAAAACCACAATGTCTAAAATTTCCTAAGTTGAAACATAAAAATTAGAAAATTCATTAAAAAATATTCGCGTAAATGTGCCCCGGTCTACCCTACTCAACCCCCCTAGAAAAGAATAATAACAGTTAATTATTAAATATTAGAAACTATTTTCACCATTTAAATTATTAAATATAAATATATTAAATACAGTAGAGTCTCAAAAATCTGAGGTCCACCACCTCGGATTACTAAAAACTCGGATTTTTCTAAAAAGTAGAAAATTCTTACGAATTATAATTTTACTCAATTAGGATGACAAAGAATGCACATTACCTTTATTCATTTTGTAATGATATACAGGATACTTTAATACTTTTAAAAAATCAATTTTTTTGCAGCGTCAACTCAATACTTCTCTTTTTAGATGCAATATCTAGCCAACGCTTAAAATGCATAACTTTAGCAGGGGTGGCTTCATTTTGCTGTCCTACATATTTTAAAGCCACTTCTAAAGATGCAGAACCTTCACTATGAGAGAGTATTTTTGAAATGGCAGAAAGTCATTTCCTTCTGTATCATTACATTCCTCCTCATCGACTATCATTTCTACAATAGTCGATTCAGTTGTTTCCAGCATTTCATCACTGTTCAGTCATTTTTTAACGTCACCTGCACTGCAATTTTCACTGCGAGGCCTTACCAAATCTTTCAAAACAATGTTCTCACCATTGTCATCATTAAAATTCTTAGTGGAAGTTACCACTTTAGGAAAAAAAAAAAGTCAACCATGATATATTCAGTGCTGTATATTGAATTTCTTCCCAAGAATCAGCTATCCAGTAAGCAATATCTCTCATGCATTCAGCCGAAGAGAAAAAAAATAGATTTTTACTTTCTTCTATCTTCAATAGAAGAAAGTATTGTAATCGAAATTTTTTTCGACTTCCGGTTTTCGACGGATTTACATGTTTTAGGGGTCAGAGATTCCAAAAAACATGTTTATAGAAAATGTCTGTCTGTCTGTGTGTCCGTCTGTCCGTCTGTCCGTCCGTCCGTCTGTCCGTCTGTCCGTCTGTCTGTCGCCATTGTACCATCAAAAAGTGTATGAAGTTATACATAGAATTGAACCAAATTTTTATTTTAAGTTTTTGGCTATGGCAAGCAGGTCCTCCTGGAATTTGGAAAAAATTCGCCGGTAGGGGGCGCTGATATAGCAATTTTTGTGCGATTTTGAATATTGTACCATCCAAAAGTGTATGGAGTTATGCATGGAATTGAACCAAATTTTTATTTTAAGTTTTTGGATATGGCAAGCAGGTCCTCCCTGAATTTGGAAAAAATTCGCCGGTAGGGGGCGCTGATATAGCGATTTTTGTGCGATTTTGAATATTGTACCATCCAAAAGCGTATGAAATTATGCATAGAATTGAACCAAATTTTTATTTTAAGTTTTTGGATATGGCAAGCAGGTCCTCCCTGAATTTGGAAAAAATTCGCCGGTAGGGGGCGCTGTAAATGCGATTTTTGTGCAATTTTGAATATTGTACCATATAAAAGTGTATGAAGTTATACATAGAATTGAACCAAATTTTTATTTTAAGTTTTTGGATATGACAAGCTGGTCCTCCCTTAATTTGGAAAAAATTCACCGGTAGGGGGCGCTGTAATAGCGATTTTTGTGCGATTTTGAATGTTGTACCGTCCAAAAGCGTATGAAATTATGCATAGAATTAAACCAAATTTTTATTTTAAGTTTTTGGATATGGCAAGCAGGTCCTCCCTGAATTTGCAAAAAAATTCGCCGTTAGGGGGCGCTGTAATAGCGATTTTTGTGCGATTTTGTATATTGTACCATCGAAAAGTGTATGAAGTTATGCATAGAATTGAACCAAAAATTTTTTTTAACTTCTTGGCTATGGAAAGGAGGTCCTCCCTTAATTTGTAAAAAAAACTGCCCGCAGAGGGCGCTGTAATAGCGATTTTTGTGCCATTATGAATATTGTACGTCAAAAAGTGTATGAAGTTATGCATAGAATTGAACCAAATTTTATGTGTTTGTTTTTGGTCATGTCACGAAGGTCCTCCCTGAATTTGGAAAAATTCTGCCGGTAGGGGGCACTATAATTGCGATGTCTGTACCATTTTCATTATTGTACCATCGAAAAGTGTATGAAGTTATCCATATAATTGAACCAAATTTTGTGTGCATGTTTCTGGCTATGGCAAACAAGTCCTCCCTGAACTTGAAAAAATTCCACCAGAAGGGGGCGCTATAATTCCGATCTCTGTGCCATTTTCATTATTGTACCATCGAACAATGTATAAAATTATGCATACAATTGAACCAAAATTTTTGTGCTTGTTTTTGGCTTTGGCTAACAGGTCCTCCTAGAATTTGGAAATATTGCGCGGTAAAGGGGCTCTGTGCTAGCGATTTTTGTATACTTTTCTTGATTTTTCGTAGTTCTATTGTGCATCGGCGGCTCATGCAGCGGCGGGAACTCGCTTCCTGCTAAGCCGGCTATTCGCAAACAGCTGATAACAACAAAATAAGGAAAAATTAATAATTAAAAAAAATATCATGATATAGATTAACTCGTTTTTAGTCCGTTTAATTGACTTGAGCAGAAATTTAAGATGAAAATCAAAGTTGGTATAGTATTGAACTAATAATATTGAAGTATTAACATGTATAACTAGGTTTTGAAATATTAAGATGTATAAGATAGAAGAAAGTTTTGGGATTGGCACATCCAACTAGTTTTATTTTCGACTCCTCGAATTAAGCGGAACCTCGAACTTCTGAAAGTCGGATTTTCGAGACTCTACTGTATTAAGAGATATTGTCTCACATCTTCAATACTAAGTAGAATTTCAGTATTTTAGTTTTACCATATGATATAGTACTTCATAACGCTTTCATCAATAAAATAAAAGAATTTTTTGAGAAAATGTATCATAACATGTTCTTCCACTAAGCTCTTCAATGAACAATTTTTTTCCCTTGAAAATAAAAGTCATATATACAATATGTCATAATAAATTTGTTGAAAAAAAAACATTCACTATAAGATAAAAAAAAAAAAAATGACAAACATAATGTTGCGAAAACGTAACATTATGTTTGTGCACGCAGCAAGTCCTTAAACCAACCAGAGAGATCTTGATGCATTCTGGAGAGGTGGACCGGGTTGATATTTGGGTGGGAGGAGGGGGAGGGGTAGAGAAAGCGAGCGAGATTTATATATTCACTTATTCGCTCAGAAGTTCCAAATCTTTTTTTCTTTAAAGATTAAAATAAAAACTTAAAGGAAATCTTAAAGAATTCCTAAAAAGCTCACAACTTTAAGGATTTCCTATCTATTTTTTTAACTAATCACGTAAAAACTCTCTTAAATAACTCTCTTTTTTAAATAACCCTCTTTTTGATTAACCCTCAAAAACTATAAAAGGTCTTTCATATAGATATAGTATTACTCTTTTCCATTTTTTTACTAAAACGAAGAATTTTAAGAAGCTGTTTATGAAATCTCTTAAAAGACTGCGGAGGGAGGGGCAGAAAGAGAGAGAGAGATTTACGTATTCACTTATTCGCTCAGAAGTTCCAAACCTTTTTTTTAAAACGAAATTTCAAGAAAATTAAAGGAAATCTTAAAGAATTCCTAAAAATCTGAAAACTGTAAAGATTTCTTATCTATTTCTTTTAACTAATCTCATCAAATAACTCTCTTTTTGATTAACCATAAAAAACTATAAAAACTCTTTCATGTAGATATTACTCTTTTTCATTTTTTTACTGAAACGAAGAATTTTAAGAAGTTGTTTAGGAAATCTCTTAAAAGACTGCGGAGGAAGGGGCAGAGAGAGAGAGAGAGAGATTTACGTATTCACTTATTCGCTCAGAAGTTACAACTTTGTTTTTTTTTTTTTTTTTTTTTTTTTTTTTAAACTTAAAGGGAATCTTAAAAAATTCCTAAAAATCTGAAAACTTAAAAAAATTCTTATTTCTTTTAACTAATCACGTCAAATAATTCTATTTTTGATTAACCCTCAAAAACTATAAAAGCTCTTTCATATAGATATAGTATTACTCTTTTTCATTTTTTACTAAAACAAAGAATTTTAAGAAGCTGTTTATGAAATCTCTTAAAAGACCGCGGGAGAGGGGGCGGAGAGAGATTTGCACATTCACTTATTCGCTCAGAAGTTCCAAATCTTTTTCTAAAACTATTTTTTTTTTTTTTTTTACTTAAAGGAAATCTTAAAGAATTCCTAAAATGCTGACAACTTTAAGGATTTATTTTCTATTTCTTTTAACTAATCACGTCAAATAACTCTCTTTTTTATAAACCCTCAAAAACTATAAAAGCTCTTTCATGTAGATATAGTATTACTCTTTTTCTTCTTTTTACTAAAACGAAGAATTTTAAGAAGCTGTTTATGAAATCTCTTAAAAGATCACGGTATCCGGTTGTAGAATTTTAGACGGATGTTTCTGTTTCATGGAAGTATTCAAAGTTATCTGTCCTCTTCGCGTAATTTTCTTGACCCTCGAAGGTTGAGTGATTTAGATCTATCTTCAAGGCTCCACACACTTTTGCGATAAGTCAACAGTAACAGGATTTTTAATGAGAATCCGCTGTTGGCGTTTCTCGAAATGCTAAATAACTTAATTAAAATACATTAATAAGATTGTAATGCACTTTCATAAATTTAATTTAATGAATATTATATGGTAGGCTATAAATAACTCAGCAAGGACTTTTCCTTATAACGTTTAAGCCTATGTCCTTATATTTACAATATTCATGTCAAACAAAATTCAAAATGTGCCAATATTTGAAAATATAAAAACGAAGAGAATAATATGTGTTTGTTCCTTACTGCCTGTTTAAAAAATCCAGTGTAATTTTTAGGGGGGAACCATACACAACAAGATGGATTAAAAAAAAAAAAAAAAAAAAAAAAAAACATTAATTAAAAGTTAGATACTGCCCACACGCAAGAAAAGTGACACATCTCGCAAAAATTCTTTTTACGTTTTATTCCACTAACAGGTCTGTCATAGATAAGTTTTACTACAGGAAAATTTTCACAAGTGTATAGTTTACAAGTTATAGTTAGTGTATACAGAAAATCGCTTTATTACGCTCTATGTCATTCGTGACCCCAGAAGGGAGGTGGATTGTGTGGGGAGGTAAAATTACTTAGTCCTCCAAACCTCATCTTCGTCTTCATTCTTAAAGATTTTACGCTTTTATTCACGTTTTTACTCTTTCATGCAGAGCTAAGTGCTATATTTCCATGTTACAGTAAAATCATGCAAATTTTCTTTTGTCTCTCTTGCGAAACTTGCTTTTGCCGAGATGTGGGAGAGCGATGTAATCTACTGAAGAAATTTGAGCCATTGCACATATAAATTTTCTTATGGGAGCATATTACCTACTGAATTTATATACATGAACAAAACAATTGAAAATGACTTGGAAATATTAGTAGCTTTCGTCTCACCGTATACCACACCTAGTACGCAGTGAGATAATGCTGATTTTTAATGTGATTTCGTTTGGAAGTTACAAAAATAAAATAACTCTTCGGACATGAATGTTACTCAATCGGGGAAGTAACTATACTTGAAATGTGGTTGGCTAACACTCCAGAAAAAACACCACTGAACATTTTAACATCTGCTGGTAGAAAGCACCTCTGTTTCACGCTGTGTTCTCTGTTACACTGAGCCCCCTATATCCTCACAATATACATTTTCTGTTGTTTATATCTAACTTCCTTGATCACGATAAAAACATAAAATATATGTGCTTCTATAACTGCAATTTCAGGTTTAAATATAACTTCAAATTTTTGCTACACTGAATTAAACAAGACAGGAAAGGGGCATTATGCATTTAACTAAAAAAAAAAAAAAAAAAAAAAAAAAAAAAAAAAAAGTAAACGTTTGTACTCTCCTCGATAAGTAACTAATGGTATGGGTATCGCCATACAAATTCTATTTTGATGCATTATTGTAATAAATATTGTTTAACAATTTCTCTAAATTTCGACAAAAGTAAACTCACGTGAGACGCCACATCTGGCTTTTGAAAAATAAAAATAAAAGAACCGAGAAATTATGGCGGAAAATACAAAATTAACTCCCATTATATTCGAATTTTGACTAAACAAAACAGATATTTTGGCGATAAATTTTTATATCACAACTTGTTTTTTTTTTTTTTCATTTTCATCTTTCAAAATGGATTCTCAGAATTCAATCATTTTTGGAGCTCATTATAAATGAGTTCAATTGTAATAGAATTTTTACAGGAGAAATGTTCTTTTATTATTTTTAATAATAGTATTAGACACCGTTTTTAATTAATTTCTTTCTTTTGGAATACAAAGCAGCTAAACAAACGCACGTGAGTCAGTGTATAAGGATAATTCCTCGACAGAATATGGTGCTGCATCACATACCCGATGATGTAACATGAAAAGACGATTACATTACCTTCTATGTTTTCTTGGTCTGGCGGGGATTCAGAGGAAGAGAACAGAAAAGCGATGGAGAGTAAAGTTGATCTTTTGCTCCTTTTCATCTACAGCAAAACCTCCCTAAAGCGACCACGTTCCGTTCCAATAAATGGTCGCTCCGAGAGGTGGTCTCTTAATGAAGGTCATGTTTAAATCTAGATTTTAATTGTTGAAAAAGGTAACAATTAACGGTACTAAAATTTATTTTTCACATTAGGTAACAATATAAAAATTTAAGTATCAAAACAAAAGTTAATTACATAAGTTAATTACGGCAGAGTTTAAAAAATGAATATATTGACGTTTGCTTTGATTTTATAACTTTTATTTCCAAGTCCTTTTGAACTTTAATAAATAAATGCAAATTTTTTTGGACGGAAACAAATAATGACGATTTCATTAATTTACCTATTCCTTTGAGAGTTTCTTGACAGAATAGGGCAGGGGAGTTTATTAACTGTCATTCTTAAATTGTCATCAGAGTTAAATTCTTTGCCTAAAAAGGCACAAAGGGGTTTAAACACTTAAAAGTTACCGGAATAAAAAAAATCTTAACTTAGTTTAGAAGTTTGATGAATAATGCGCTCTCCGGAATTATTTTTCGAATAAAACTTTCTCCAAGTGACCAATAAAAAATGGAATTTGTTTCATTTTCTTCAAAGAAATGGGTCGCTCATAGAGGGAGTTCAACTGGGATGGTCTCTGAATGGAGGTAAAATTAGTATTGAGCCTTTGGGAATAAATTCCGTTCCATGAAAAATGGTCGTTTAGGGAGGTGGTTGCTTAATGAAGGTGGTCGCACTAAGAGGTTTCACTGTATTAAACTAAAATTTAATATATTTTTAACTCTTTTGGGACAAGCGTCCATTGAATCTTATTTTATTTATTAGTACCGCTGTTTCAGAATAGTAATCTTAGTTCTATTTCATGGCAGAAAAACAGACATTAGGTAGGGTGAAAATTACTATTCGGAAATAGTGGTACTTAAAAATATGGGCAGTACGCGACGTATACGTGACGCTTGTCGCGAAAGTGTTAAAGAAGATTTTGATTCTTTTTAAAAAGTAACAAATCAGAAATCAACCGCAGATGTGTCATGAAATTACATCTCATTATTCTTATTATCTGATGTTCTTTTTCCCCCAGCAATTCCAGGTGATCCAGCCCAAGTTTCCCGAGTTATTGATTATATTGCCCGGTATACAGAACATACGTGATAACCCGCTGCAATATACTACTTTAACCCGGTGTGTAAACCATTTCTTATTATTTCCTTACTCTTATTATTTCCTTTTCTTATAAATTTCTTTTAAGTGGTACATGGTATTCAAAATGAAAAGAAAGATGTCTCAGACGCAACGGGGTTGGCACTATTATTTTTTTTCTTTTGACTGGCTTTGGCGAGAAAACCCTGTTTTCGCATATCTGTCAGGCTTTACTTGCAAAAACAGCATGGTATTTTTATTTTATTATGAAACAGTATATTTATATAAAAAAAAAACACAATTTTTATTATAAACATATACAGGTTATTTTATTATAAAACATACAATGCTTAATTTAATATAAAACACGCAATCTGTTTTACCAGGTTGCTGTATGAAGCAAGACCTGGCCAAAACCGGTATTTTGGCAGCAAATCCGTACCCTGGTGCGTCTGACACATCCGTACCAAAAGGAAATAATTAAGTTATAAAACCATTTTTCGTACAATAAAAATAGCTTATAATACGCATTCTCGTACAGAAGCAATGTTAGCATCAGGCAAGAGTAATGCTAGCAACATTACTATTTTAAATTTATGGGAGTTATAAAATAGTGATAATTAATGCTCCAGCTGGATTGGTCCCGATTACGGAAGTTCTTCTACAAAATAATCACAGAAGGAGTATTTTACATTTGTTTCGAGTGAAGATCTGTCAGGAAAGTACTGATTAATAAAAAAAGAAAAGTTTAATAAAGATGGGAGCAAAAGTTTAAATTCAAATGTAAATATTTGCACCCCCACCCCGCATGCACAAAAATAAATAAATGAAATTAAATCGGCTTGAAGTCAGGTTTTTAAAATATGTAGTTGGATGGAAACCTGATTACGGGTTTTCCTGTACAACTTAAATGATTAATATATATCTAATAGACTTTATCGTAATATACTTTTATACGTGCCTAGGCGCTTTTTTTAAGGGTTGATGCAATATGGTTTCAAGAAAGTGAGATGCCAAAATGATATAAACAATTATGGAAATAAAATTGATGAATTATTATGCTGGTTTATGTATGCATTTAAAAAATTGCATGTAATTATATGTTTTAGGTAAATTACATGTGTTTGTATATAAAGACAGATAAACCTACCAATCAACCATTAAAATTGGTTCTGCAGGTGGTTTCTACCAAGAAATGATTAGACAGCCAGATACATTTTAATATTATAATCGAGTTTTAACTAATCCTGGAATTTCAACCTTGAACTTCATACGGTGATGCATTGTGCAACCACCGCCCGCACTAATAATAATCTATTCGGGAAAAGTTCCGTATTTTCACATTAGCGTATTTTATCGAGCACGATTTGCTGAGTAAATACGTAAGGGTTTATATATGACATAGAAGGGCACTTTGACAGGTAATACGTAATATGACTCCACTTGTGAAGAATATGCTTCAAAAGGTAACAATACAGAGTATGTAGTGGCTAACATGCTCTCCTCACTAAAGGTCCGATCGAGAATATCTGGGCACGGCACGCTAGAACTACGCGTTGCAGTTAGAGCGATACTTCTTTTGACTCGTCGGGACTTTGAGACAGCATTTTTTGAAGAGTGGTCTAAACTCTTATCGACAACCTATTTCCCATCGAATCCATGGAAAACAGATATGCATTAGTGCTAATTGTTTGAGGGGACTACGCACCGTATAAAAAATCGTTCATTCTCTTCAAACAACAGATTTTTTGTCATTTACAGCTACTCAAATTGGTGCGAAGTGTCTCTCCATGTTCTTGGCATAATTTCAGAGAATTAAAATTCCGATACACGATTTTTTAATGTCTTATTTGCTGTATTAACTTAAATATGCTTACTTCCAATTTTAGACCCATGCGGGGTTGTCTTGCATTTGTTTTTTCTATTTTCATGTTTGCTTCCCTAATCTTTCTGACAGTGTGCATGAATTAATGTATGGTAATTTGTAATTCTACCATTTAACTTGCTCATTTTCATTATTTGAATTCGTACCATTATTTAATTAAAGCTAAAATCTCATTTTCATTTTTTGTCAGAAATTATTGTTAAATCCACGTTCGCAGCAATATCGCTCAGACTAATCCCTTTAAGGGAAGTCCTAGTACAATATATATATATATATATATATAATATATATATTTCTCATATATATTGTAGAGAAACGGATTGGAGAGTTAGGTTTAATAACCCATACATTTGCGAGAAATTTGAGAGGACAGCCTATAGAAAATTATAATATAGACATAGCATGTTATCTTTATTTAAATAAATAAAATAACTTAATGTTATTATTTTTTCATAATTTTAACAACTTTAATACTTAGAGCTACGTCAAATTAACTTATTAGTATAGGCATTTCGCTTTCCGAAAGAAGTAGCCCTTCTTTGATGTCAATAATTGAACCAATACATGGAAAAGTGAATAAGAAAATATATAAGAAAATGGAGGGAAATTATGGATCCGGTGATAGAATGCGAATTGCCGTGGGCTGATCAAATAATCCATACGGAATGAACTCGAATGAGTCACAACTTCTCTTCCTAAGAATATTGCGATAAATGACTCATCAAAGAACACGTAATTGTTCGTGTTTCGTCCCCATATGATATTTTTCAGTGAAAGTTTAATCACGGAGGCAATTAGGGGGGGCCAAAAACAAAGTGAATTTTAAACAAGAAAAGAAAAGTCATGCGCCAAGCATAGATTATGAAAAACTTTCCAGCACATTCAGAATAATGTAACAAAATTTCACAGTTTAATAAGTTGAAATAGGATATGTAATCGAACCATTTGCAAATACATAACACATTTGAAAACCCAATTCCTATCTACAGTCGGAAAATTATCCGAACTCTTTGAGGATCCCTGTATAAGATATATAGATTTGTATCTATAAACTACATGCATGCAAAAATTTAATTCGGTTAAGAAATACGTACCAAGGGACGCAAAAAATACGTAATAAGGAGAATGGTACGTGAATTTTTTTGTGCAGCTCTGTATACGAAGTATAGAATTTTTACACAATGAGTAGCATGCAAAAAATTAGTTAAATTTGAAAGCGCATACCGAAATTGAAACGCACTTTTAGCCATTATTGCTCAAAGACAAGTACTGTAACGATTTCTTTTGTATGTACCTGTAAATGAACGACAAGTACTATGAATGACCTATTCTATAGTAATCATCTTGTAAGGAAATTCAGTGATTTATATCACTTTCATTTGAAATAGCGCAAAAAGACTTTCACTTTTTTCTCTCTTACAGTATCCCTACACCTTCGCTAGCATGTGTAGGGATGGTGTAAGAGAGAAAAAAGCGTGCAAAAAGCCGTTCGTCTGACATTAGCCTAATGTGACGGAATTCTTTTGAGTGTCTCTGTATTTTTTTATCTTCATTTTAATCTTTAAGCATTGATGATGAACCCTTGGAGGCTTCGAAACAGCTGTTTGCGATTTATACACACTCCCATTTGTGTTTTTTTCTAACGTTGTTTTTATTTCTTAATATATTGGCACTAAGTACAATCCTCTCCCTTCCCTTTTTATGAAAAAGAGATAACAGCCTACTTATTTTTTATGGACATGTTTCTCAATAGTTATAACACATGTAAAATGTTATCACCGTTATCGCTTTTCCTTCATGAGATGTATTTTTTCAAAAATTGTCATTTTGACCAATATTTCAGTAGTTTTAAAAGTACTTATTTAAAAATAAAGAGAGCAAGAGAAAGATAAATCCCCATTATCTGATAGAAAAAGAGTGTGTATATTTCAGATCTTTTTAAAGTTTTGTTTATCTCTATTACTTCAAAAATTATGCAAGATGGTATAGGGGAGACCTTGGTACAGTGGACCACTTTTGCAGTTAACATTTTTTTTTTCTCTTTAATGGAGATACCAATCTACCTGAAAATATTTTTGAATATTCTTTAAACCTTTCTACATGCCTCATAATTTTTGCAGAACATAGTTCCCAATACATTTTTCAATTTTTTTTTTTATATACACCCGTAAAGTGGACCAGTGTGTCCAGGAAGCGGGGTACACTGGTCCACCCACTGGGGCATAGTGGTTCACTATTAGTTATTGTCTGAAATACAATATAAATCTATTTGTAATTAATCTAATTCTTTTTTATTTCCCTTTACCTCCAAACTAATATAATAATACAAATTTGCAAGTAGCATTTTCAAACAAAAAACATAAAACTAAAGAATTATCAAAAAATGTATTATATTTAGAAAATAACAATATAAGATACAGGAGTGATTGCAAATAAGTTATTAATTAAGTACAAAACAATCAGCAAACATTAAGACAAATATGATGATGAAAAATTTATTAGAAGCTCAAAATAGTTAGGATAAAACAGTTCATTATGAGCTAACCATGTCAGGGTTGCCGGACTTTAGCCAGGTCAAAAAAAGCCGGCCGGCTTTTTTTGGTTTTAACCACTTAAAAAAAGCCGGCTTTAATTGAAAAAAGGCGGTTTTTATTTTTAAAAAGTTAGTTTACAGCTAATTTATATTAAATTTGGATTAATTTATTTTTAATACACTTAGAAATATTTTCTACTAAAAAAATTATGAATTTCTATTAAATTTGTCAAATAAATAAGAATATAAATTATCTTCCAAAGTGGTGTTTTGAAATTCTATATCACACAGCTCCGCATATACTATTCATTTTAAAGATTATATTTAATTTAATAATGACAAAATGTAACACATCAAAATGGAAATAGTCTTACATGTCCATACGGAAAGTTTAAGTCATAGAATGAACACCGATGAAAGAGAAATTAGGAAGGATATAATATTTGAGGAGAGTTTAGTACATAAGTGCATAAAATACAGAAAGCAATTAAACAACAACAACAAAAAAAAATTTCTCCAAATAAAATTTGTTGAATTAAATTTTTGAAAAGCTTGTAGCTATTTAAAAGAGTGATTTATTATATTTATATTCATACACTGTTGACACCAAGCCGCTTTAGCAAGGCGCAGTGCCCGGCGGCCCTTTTTATTTCTTTTTTGCGCCCGGCGGCTTTTTTTATTTCTTTTTTGCGCTCGGCGGTTCTTTTAAACCCTTCTGATGCGCCCGGCTGCCCTTTTTAACACTTCCTATGCGCCCTGTGGCAATTCCATTGATCTCGGGAAAATATTGCAAATTCTAGAGACTCTAAACAAACTAATTCAAAATATTTTTTGTGAACAAGGCACAGGTGTGCCCTCCTTTAAGGGGTCTCAGGAATCTTAAAATTGGAAAAAATGGGGAAAAAAGATCATTTTCAATATTTAATATCTTAAAATGTATTTGATTTTAAGACACAATTTTAATTGGGAATAAAAGATATAAATATGTTCTTTCACTTCATATATTTAAAAAATTGCAAGATGCTGAATTAGCATTTACAGGGGGCTCCAAACTGCCAGACTTTTGACGAGCAGAAAATCGACATAACAGATTACGCGCAGGATTACAAAATACATTTTGCAACTAGAATGAAAATTTTGGCGCCTACTTATACTTCAGATTGTAGTAATTACCCTGAACCTAACTAAATTTGTATGTAAAGCATTTTTATATTTTTAATGCAAAGTTATATTTAGCTAATGCAAAATTTAGAAAATTTCAACAGTATAATCATCTAAAAAATTATTTTTTTGAACGATAAAAAGGAAATTTTAGGTTCAGTTTATAAAGACTAACATGAAACATATGTTTTAAAAATTTCATGAAAAAATATACAGAAGCTTTTGATACATAGTGCGCGTTATACCCAAAAACATCATTTGGAGAAAAATGACTTCAAAGTTTCGAAAACGTCCCCTCAGCAATTGAGCGGGGTTCTAAAAGCCATAACTTCTGTTCTAATGTGAATTTCAAGGAAACAATTATATCAAAATGTTCAGAAAAGATAGGCGTTTAATATCTAAAAGAAAATAAAATTTCGAAATTTTTAAAGCTTTAAGAGTCCTGAGACCCCTTAAATAGTGTTCTCTTTTTGAAAATATCTACCCTTTTTTAGAACTCTTAAAATTAGTTAAGTAGTAAGACATGTAACTAAGTAACCATTATCCTCTTTAATTTTATTAAGCAGTAAAAATGGAAAAAAAGGGTGGGATTAAAGGTCAGTGTAAACCAGATAAAGCAGTTGGTATGGCCCTTATAAAATGTGTAGTTTATAATTAAAATGCTTCACTATATAAAAGCCAATTATGCCAAAAAAAAAAAAAAAGCCGGTTAAAACCAATAAAAGCCATCCGCGTGGCTTTTTTTAAATTTTAGCCGGCTTTTTTGCAACCCAGAACTATGTGCTCTGAAGCTATAAATAGCCAATCCAGTGAGGTCATCTATTACTCATTAGGCTACAGTTATATTTTTCAAAAGCAGTAAATGCAAAACAAAATATTTCTTACTATGTTAACTCTACAATGCATGATTTTCATTTCTCTCCTTCTTCCCCCTCCCCCTGAAAAAAAAAAACTGCTATACTGAACAAGAAAACTTATTTTAAAAATCACACATTAACTGTTATCCATAATTTAGGAGAAAACTAAAGTGTCAGATGGCTACATTATAGGTAATCTGAACAACATATAACATGAAATTTAAAGTGTGCCAAATGGCTACTCTATGCATTGTAGGGTTAAATAAATTGCCATTTTTCTTTGTTTACTTTATTTTATAGTTAAATAACTATTTTAAAACAATATTTCTTTACAAAGAACAAGCATTTATTAAATATTTTGAAAATTCTTCACTACAGAAGCGGTATTCATCGCGGACCACTGTACCCCAGCAGTGGGCGGTCCACTGTGCCCCATGTTGAAGTTCAATACATTCTCATAAAAATATTATTTAAAGTTTTCTTTTAAGCATATAAACTTTTAAATTAAATAAAGACCAGTGTCTTACCTTTTCAAAAAAGTTGTTTTATCTTATTCATCCATAACCTTTAATTACTCAATAAAGAAAAATATGATGATGAAAATTTTTACTTTTAGGAGCTCAAATCAACCAGTCAGGATAAAAGGGTTCATTCTGAGCTAACAATGTGTTCTGAAGGCTATAAGTAATCAATCCAGCGCTGTTATAAATTAGCCTAAAAGAAAACCTTTAAAAATTTAAAAATAAGCAAAATATAAGGGGTGGTCCACTGTGTACTTAGGTCCACTGTACCCCGCTCTCCCCTAAACCTTTGAAGTTTATAAAAACGTACGAAATCACTCTCTTCGACCTTCTCTAATTAAAAAGATTTTTAAGACTTTTTATTTTTTATTTTTTCAAATGAATTTTAGTTTCTTTTCTATACAGGTTTCCACTTGCAAAATATGGGAGAAATTAAAGATGTCCGGCAACTCAAGTTTTCCGTTGTGGAATGACCCCTTTTTTAACACTTTTCAACAGTGAAAAGGTGTTTATAATTTCGGTTTGCCTGTGTCAGTCTGTCCGTGCTCTAACTTTCGTAAATATACTCGGATTGCCCTGTGATTTTTATCTGTTATTGAAATTTACTATAGCACGATCTTCATTTAAAATGAAGTGTGTAGCGTTCACAGTTCGTTTACAGGGACAGTCAAAAGTATCCCGCTACATTATAGTCAATGGGAAAAAATCGTTTCAAGTGCATTTTAATGATGTTACACTATTTCAATTATATTGAAATATGCATTTCGGAGGTACACTAACACATGCTTTTTGCAGAATATGGGGGAAAAAGCATTTATTTTTCATTTACAGGGTTACAGAAAAGGATTCTGTTACATAATGATCTACGAGGAAAATCGTTTACTGTATATTTTAATGATCTACACTGTTTCAAACATAATTAAATTTATGTGCATTACTGAGATGCACTATAAGTTGATTATTGAGAAGTATGGGATGCATTGCATTTATCGTTCATTTGCAGGGGTACACAAAAGAATTAGGTTATAATACTGTATTTGGGAGATAATTGCTGGAACTGCGTTTTCAACTTTGGTTTAAGTTTTTAAGTTTAACAAAATTTTCGCATAGTACGTATTTAATTTTGTGTATAAATTATATGCATCATATACAGGACTGCACAACAGAATACGAGTACATTTAATTTTAATGACAGAAATTGCTGAAGGTGAATTTTTAACTTTGTGATGCATTTCTTAACTGAACTAAATTTTTGCATACTATGTAGTATATAAACAAATCAACAGATCATACACTCCACAAAAGAATTCGGATATTTTTCCGACAATAGATGCCAATTGCTGAAATTGGGTTTTCGAATGAATTTTTCAAACATCATCTTTAACCTTATTAAAGGATTAAGTTTATTTACAGTATTCAGAATGTGTTGGAAAGTGTATAATCTATGCTTGACGTATGATTTTCTTTCTTGTTGAAATTAGCATTAATTAATTTGAACGCGTAATAATTCTCATATATATATATTATTAATTAATGATTATTGTAATTGTTCAATTTATTTGAAAATTAATACCGGAGCATCTCCCATAATTTTTACATTGCTGCGGCGTCAAATAGTATTTATGCTAAACTGAATGTTCATGGTATTTTGTTATTTGTCCACTATACGTTTCTGTTCAAAAGGAGATACGTTCTACGTTTATAAAAGTTACTTGCCAAAAACATTAAATTTACTTGGGCTACAAAATATATTCATACAAACTGAATACAAAATAAAATTAATTAACTAATTAATTGATTAATTAATGAAATCTAGCCAATTGGTTATGTGAGATAATTAAATACGCCAGCAGTTTAAAATGTTTAACTATGCAATGCGATACGTAGAATAAGAGTTACGGTAATCCTATAGCAGAAATTTTTAAAGATATCTCGTTTGCATTTCAATATTTTAAAACGATTTTTTTCATTGAATAGCTGAGATCGATCTCTAAAAAGGTGGTTTTACATTTTCGATTTTGTGTACAAGTTTTTTTTTATTAGGATACTTTAATTTTCGTAACAGGTTTCGAAAGCGAAAGTATCCTCATTAGAAAAAAAAAAGGAAAATCGAAAAAGTAAAAAATGTTATTTGTAGAGATCGATCTCAGCTATTCAATGACAAAGAAAATTATTTACAAATTTTGAAATGCAAAGGAGATATTAAAAAAAAATTGGAGGAAAATATTAGCGAGTAGGTGTTTTGGCGTGAGTGAAGTAACCCCTTAACTCATTTATGACTAGCGTCTCATACGTTTTAATTTTTGTGAAAGAAATACATGGGGAGACTAGGGAGGGTTGACCATAAGGGAGGCTCTTATGGTTTAACCCTTCAGTTTTCATATTTTCATGTTTTCATATTTTTCACCCACCCTTCAGTTTTCATATTTAAAACAATTTCAGAGTTTTTTCATTAGGAGGCAACCAAAGCTACTGAAATGCTCAAACAATAGTCTTTGTTTCATGAAGGTAATTGAAACAGGTATGGAAAAATAAACTGTGAAGAGTTTTCAGCTTAAAAAGTGCATTTTTTAGAAACGTTTTGTAAGTTTTTTTCATATAGAATGTATCGTAGAAATGTAAGTAAGTAGAGTTTAAGTAATGTAGAAATATTGAGCTTTCATTCCAAGCATGAAGATCGTAGAGTAAATTAGGCTAAATATAACCATGTGCTAAACTTTAAAAAGTGGCTATGTAGGGAGGCTTGACCCAATCAATGTGGGGAGGGTTAACCAGATGGCCAAAGCTCCCTAATTAAGTGGTTTTGGAAATCTTTTTATTACACACTGTACATAATGAAGGTTTTAATGGTTATATTTCTAAAATAATGTAAATTTATTCTGTAAAACTGCATTAAAATGGAGTGATCGAAAGGAAATGCTTCTAACTGATTAAAGAAAGATAAGAAAAATTGCTATAAGAAGCAAGAAAAATTTAATGAAATATAAATTGGGTAGTTGATAGGAACTGTTATTTCATTTAAGTAGTACCTATAGTAGGTAAATAGAAAGAATAGAAAAAAATAAAAAGAATGAAAACAGCAGCCTTAAGAAATTTTAGGTATCAATTCCTCTGCAAAAGAACATAACATTGATCAAAACACTTTAGGAAGGCATGTAGACAAATTTCACCAAGATGAACACAATGAGATGAAACCAAACTATGCGGAAGAAGTGTTGCCAGGTGGAGTGTAAAAAAAAAAGTGGGTGTTTAAAACGGCATTTTTCTCTTATGCCTAATTCCGTCTCAGAAGGTTTGCTTACACATCACATTTTCCCAAATATTTTTAAATAATAATTAAACCTTGTAGCATAAAGTTATTCTGCCTTTTTAGGTGCGTTCGTAATTATGTAAATACGTAGCACCGATAGTCGTCGTTCAGTCCGTCTGTCTGCCCGTCCGTCTGTCCCTCCGTCCGCATATAACAGAGCAAAAACTACCCTACCGAATGGTCTGTAATTTTAAATATATAATTGTTGCAAAATTTTGTCGAGTCATTTGAAATTTTATGAAAATCGGATGTATAGTTTAATTACAGGGACAGTCAAAAGTTTTCCGTTACATTACAGCCAATGGGAATAAATTATTGCAAGTGCATTTTAATGATATTACAGCCTTCTGAATGGTCTGAAATTTTAAATATATAATTGTTGCAAAATTTTGTCGAGTCATTTGAAATTTTAATGAAAATCGGATGTATAGTTTAATTACAGGGACAGTCAAAAGTTTTCTGTTACATTACGGCCAATGGGAATAAATTATTGCAAGTGCATTTTAATGATGTTACAGCCTTCCGAATGGTCTGAAATTTTAAATGTATAATTGTTGCAAAATTTTGCCGAGTCATTTCAAATTTCATGAAAATCGGATGTATAGTTTAATTACAGGGACAGCCAAAAGTTTTCCGTTACATGACGGCCAATGGGAAAAAAATATTTCAAGTGCATTTTAATGATGTTTCAGCTTTCGAACAGAATGAAATGGATATGCACTTATTGAAGTGCCCTAAAATATATATTCAGTACAATATGCGGTCAAAAAATATTTATAAAACTAATTACAGTACGAAGCACCTCATTTGCCACGTTTGACGAGCAATTTCCAACTTGTTTAAAACTGATTTCTCTTAACAAATATTTCAATATAAAATAAAGGGCGTCAAGCCTTCCATATGTGGGGAGACTCGACCCATTATTTTCTCATGTTTAAAATCAATCATTTTCCAAGTTTCTTATATATTATGCTTATGTGGCAATTTTATTTTGATAACTGATTGTATAGTGAATAAAATGCTATATGAAACTTTATTCAAAGTTCAATATTTAAAAAATAAAGAATAATTATTTTGTAAAAAAAAAAAAAAAACAAGTCAACCCTCACCAGTCTGCTTTATATTTTAGACAGACTCCTTTTTCTATTTTTTATATACATTTATCACCATTTAGAAATAAAATGTTAAGATTAGCACAATATAATAACTTATTGTATTAAATATGTAGCAGTTTTAATAAAACAGAACATTGAGAGGGGAAAAATCACAAATGGGTTAACATGGTTCTAGATCCCATCACAGATTATCTGAAATATTCCTGATATTTTGATTTTTAATTTTCCTATAAATAGGATTTGTGAAAATTTACGGATGAGGATTTGTAATAAAATTCAGACGGGAAGCTGATGCATGTATTAAGAATCTCGTTAATCTCTAGCTCCGTGCGACATTTAGGTGCCTGTAAAACTGTATTTCTTGCAACAAGTGTAACGAGGAGGAAAAGCTATTTCTAATCTTTTTCTTAAATATCTGTAATTAGATAGAGAAGATGTGGAAGCCTCATAACTTTTTTTACAGTTGAATACTGATTAAATTGCACATCAATAACATTTTAAGTTGTTCGCTTAAGAAAACGTACTGTGAAATTTTTTCTCCTTTAAAGTACCGTAATTTCCGTCGTATAATCCTCGGATCAAACAATCATATTTTGACCCAGAAATTATTTTAAATAACATGTAACGTATTATATCGCGATAAACATTTGGCTTTATTTGCTAAATAAAATTTCTGGATCCAGACAGAATTGTTTGATTGGATTATACGCCGGAAATTACGGTATAAAAATTTTGAAAATATTCCTATTATTTTAGTTATTAATTTTCCTATAAATTTGATTTGTGAAAATTTACATATGAGGATTTCTAACTAAATTCAGACGGAAAGCTGATGCATGCATTAAGAATCTCGTTAATCTCTAGCTCCGTGTGACATTTAGATGCCTGTAAAACTGGTAAAACTGTATTTCTTGCAACAAGTGTAACGAGGAGGAAAAGCTATTTCTAATCTTTTTTTTTTTTAAATATTTATTTAATTTAGATAGAGAAGATGTGGAAGCCTCATAACTTTTTTTTCAGTTGAATACTGATTAAATTACACATCAATAACATTTTAAGTTGTTGGCTTAAGAAAAAGTACTGTGAAATTTTTTCTCCTTTAAAGTACCGTAATTTTTGTCGTATAATCCTCGGATCAAACAATCATATTTTGACCCAGAAATTATTTTAAATAACATGTAACGTATTATATCGCGATAAACATTTGGCTTTAATTGCTAAATAAAATTTCTGGGTCCAGACAGAATTGTTTGATTGGATTATACGCCGGAAATTACGGTATAAAAATTTTGAAAATATTCCTAATATTTCAGTTATTAATTTTCCTATAAATTTGATTTGTGAAAATTTACATATGAGATTTGTAACTAAATTCAGACGGGAAGCTGATGCATGCATTGAGAATTTCATTAATCTCTAGCTCCGTGTGACATTTAGGTGCCTGTAAAACTGGTAAAACTGTATTTCTTGCAACAAGTGTAACGAGGAGGAAAAGCTATTTCTAATCTTTATCTTAAATATCTGTAATTAGATAGAGAAGATGTGGAAGCCTCATAACTTTTTTATTTCAGTTGAATACTGATTAAATTACACATCAATAACATTTTAAGTTGTTGGCTTAAGAAAAAGTACTGTGAATTTTTTTCTCCTTTAAAGTACCGTAATTTCCGTCGTATAATCCTCGGATCAAACAATCATATTTTTCCCAGAAATTATTTTAAATAACATGTAACGTATTAGATAGCGATAAACATTTGGCTTTAATTTCTAAATAAAATTTCATGGTCGAAACAGAATTGCTTGATTGGATTATACGCCGGAAATTACGGTATAAAAACTTTGAAATAAATTTTTTTATAATTTCTGCACTCAAAAATGATAAAGTTTGCAAAAGATGTTATCCATTTATAATTTATATAAATTGTTAAATATGGCTAACAGTAATGTTTAAAAATGAATTTTTTTTTAAGAATTTATATTCGAAAAAAGAATATGCACATTTCAAGAAAAAACCATTAAATATTTATAAATAAAATCAAAATTCTGTGTCCCTGTCCACCTTAAAATATAGTCTACTTTCTACAAACTTCTTAAAAGACACTTGCAAAAATAACTCTCTGTAATGCCATATAGAAGTCTGGGTTGCATTTTTATACAAGTGTTCGAAATCGAACTGGGATATCTCTTGTCTATCCTCTTTTTCTGTTCGCAGTCCTTTTCCAGAATGACTGAAAAATGGAACTCATGTCTTTCTACCATAGTTGTACAATGATATTTAAGCAAAAATCGCGACTTTTGCAGATTTCTGCCAGTCGTTGGGTATAAATAACAAATTTTCCATTTTAAACATATTTTCAGAGACATAAAAAGAACAAGTTGGAATTTGCACGCCAAACGTGGCAAATGAGGTGCGTTCGTACTATAACTAGTTTTATA
Source organism: Maratus speciosus (assembly GCA_963932465.1). Lineage (NCBI taxonomy): Eukaryota > Metazoa > Arthropoda > Arachnida > Araneae > Salticidae > Maratus > Maratus speciosus. The sequence continues at coordinate 501,069,938 of OZ010790.1, forward strand.
CATATTTTTTGCACCGCATATTGTACTGAATGTATATCTTAGTGCGCTTCATAAGTGCATATCCATTTCATTCTGTTCGAAAGGCTGTAACATCATTAAAATGCACTTGAAATCATTTTTTCCCATTGGCCGTAATGTAATGGTAAAATTTTGACTCTCTCTGTAATTAAACTATGCATCCGATTTTCCTAAAATTTGAAATGATTCGACAAAATATTTGCGACAATTATATATTTAAAATTTCAGACCACTCGGTTGGGTAGTTTTTACTCCGTTATATGCGGACGGAAGGATAGACAGACGGACCGAACGACGACTATAGGTGCTACGTATTTATATAATTACGAACGCACCTAAAAAGCGCGTAACTTGATCATGAAAGAGGGTAGGATTAACATTTATTGCTATGTAAGAAGAATTTTTCAAATGAGAAAATTAATCATGAAACAATTTTAAAATGTTATTAACAATTGTATACTGCGTAATTTAACTACCGAGCGAACTCGTGTTCAGACACCTCAAAAAGAACCCAAACTTATCTCTAAAATGCTTGGCATTTTTAGATGTGCTGGAATTTAAAATTCTTTTTTTTTTCTCTTTTTGAATAATAATAATAATAATAATAAATATATATATATATGAAAAGTTCACTTTAAAGGGACTACCTAAATACACATGACCATTTTCGCGTAAATAATAAAATTTCTTTTATTCGTACGTTTTGTTCAGCTGGAATTTGTGTCATCCAAATATCTATTATCGTATTATCTTTAATTCTATTAGTTTTGAAAATAAATTTCAATTCAATAAATCGAAAATGAACTCTGAATAACCGGAAGTTATAGTTATAAAAATAGAAAAAATATAAAAATTACACATTTTTTAGTTTTCCAAAATTTATTTGTGTTAAAATATTCGAAAAAAAAACATTTTTCATATTATTTGATTCTTTAGAGTTTTAATTATTCAGTAAAAATTAGCAGTATGTTTTTCAAAAAGGTGAAACTTGAAAGTATTTTTGAAAAACTTGCTTTTTAGTGCACTTGGGATAACTTTGATAACTCAAAGAGTTTTGAAAATATTCTCGCAAAACGCCCCCACTTTTATTTATACATACGTATATGTGCAATGAAACAGATTTTAAGCTCTGACATAAAGATTGTTTATTTTATAGACATTTAAACAGAAAAATACAAGATCTTTTAACCAAAATTCAGCCATTTTGGACATTTATCAACATATTGTACGCAATTTTTGAAATATAGTTCAAAAATTTTATTTCATTGTACAGAAAAATATCTGAATACCATTATGATTAAAGGAAATAAAAATATATTCAGCAGAACGGAGCGATCAGTTACTGACATAAACGTAAAAATTCACCAAATTTCTGCTCAAAATTTCATTTTTCTTATTTTTATTTGGTGATAAAATTTTTAGTTGTTAGCAGAATTTAACTGTAAATCAATTAATTTTGTCAATACAGTTCCTTTTTCAAAGTAAAATTACTAATTAATTAAAGAACTTCCAATGTAGGTAATCATCTCAAGGAGACAATGAACTTCATTAGTAAAAATCTACCAAAATACGAATTTTTGTATTTCTGTTAAACTTTCTAGTTGAGATATCAATATATTACCCTGTATTTACGAAAAACAGTGTTTTCATATCCCTTAAAAGTAAGTAATAAAATTTTGGAACTTTGATTTATTAAGGTCCTGAAAATACATAATAAATTCCATTAATATGGGAATTTTTAATGAAAATTCTGTTTCGTGCTAGTTTCTTATTTCATTTTATTTAAATAACTGTCTGTCGGATTTTAAAAAAAATGCTCAATGTGTTTTTAAAAAAAGAACGTTATGCGCCACAAAATGAAAAAAAAAAAAAAAAAAAAAAAAGGTCAAGTGCGAGTATTACTCTCGCTCAGAGGGTTCCGTACAATAAATATATGAATTATTAACTGTATTATTAAAAAAAGTCGTTGCTAAAAGAATAATAAGACTTTGTAAAAAACTATACAACGTAGGGTTGGTTATAGCTGTATATACTAGAAAAGTATGAATGGGTACACCATAAAAGTTCAAAGAAATGAAACCTAAATAATATAAAGTATTGCTATGATTAATTCTAGTATTTATGTGATTAATTCTAATTAAATTTGTTTTTACCAATTTGAGGTTTATTGCTTTTATACTACTACTGGGTATTGCATTACACAAATATATCATTAAAATTTGTCATCTGGGCTTTAAAAGCCGATGGTACATAAAGTATGCCGCCCCTGTTATTATGTATGTCAAAGCCATCCGTGTCTTTAAAGGGTTAATATCTCGGCTAATAACCGAATATTTTTTTCGAAAATCATTATCAACAATTATTTTATACTTCTGCTACGATAGGTACCTCCAGCGCTCCTCAACACTTTTGCTGAATGCCTGCAAATAGAAATTTTGTGTGTAACGGAAAAATGCGCTTTTCTCAAAACCTCTGTGACCTAGTGAAATCACTATAGTTTTCCTGCAATATTTAAATTAACGTCTACTACCTCTAATTTTTTTCATAATTTTAGTTTCAGTAGATTCGGAAATAGAGGAGAGGGGGGGGGGGCATATTTCTACCCTACATTTTCGACGATATCTCTGAAAATATAATACCTAAATTAAAAGAATTTGAGTTCAGTGTTACGAAAGCTTTCACACGATGCCACATAATATACAAAGAAAATATTTTTTTTTTCAGATAACTTAATTAGCCCCTCTACATTTTTCCTAAATATATTTGTGAATGTTTAAAAATCTGTAAGTAGTTATTTTCCGTAAGTAAAATTTTCCGTTTTTCTGATTAAAAACGGAAAATTTTCTGTAATTTATGGGTAAAAATTCCGTAAAAAAACGGAAATAGTACTGGCGTCTAGATTGCCAGTAGTATTTCCGTTTTTTAGTCCGTTTTTTTTGTTTTACAGTGTATATAATATGGATATAATTATGCAAGATGGATGTAAGTATGTAAGATATATATATATATATATATATGATATAAGTAAATAGAATATGTATGTAAAAATAAGACATAAAAGACCTTTTATGGGCTCAATAACATAAGACGTTGAATCCAAACACACAATCGATGAAAATTTATCCTAAACATTTGGCATTGTACTTATTGATTAAGTGAATTTACATACAATTAAGGGGTCTCAGGACTCTTAAAAATGGAAAAAAAGAAAAAAAAAGGACAATTTTCAACATTTAATATCTTAAAATATATATGATTTTAAAACAAAATTTTTATCGGGATGAAAGATGTATGTATGTTCTTTCATCTCATGTATTTAAAAAATTGCAAGATGCAGAATTAGCATTTATAGAGGGATCCAAATAGTCAGACATTTGACGAGCAGAAAATTGGTATAACAACTTAAGCGCAGGATTTCAAAATAAATTTTGCAACTAGAATGAAACTTTTGGTGCCTACTTATAATTAAGATTGTAATAATTACCCTGAACCTAAATAAATTAGCATTTAAAGTATTTTTATATTTTTAATTCAAAGTTGTATTTAGATAATACAATATTTTGAAAATTCCAAAATATAATGACCTATAAAGACTATTTTTTTGAACAATAAAAAGGAAATTTTAGGTTCAGCTTACACAGACTAACATGAAACATATGTTTCGAAAATTTTAAGAAAAAATATTCAGAAGTTTTTGAGATATCCTGCGAGTTATGTCCAAAATCGTCATTTGGAGAAAAATGACTTCAAACTTTCGGAAACGCCGCTTCAGTTATTGAGCTGGTATAATTTTAAAAGCCGTAACTTTTGTTCTAATGGGAGTTTCAAGGAACCAATTACATCAAAACGTTAAAAAAAGACAGGAGTTTAGCATCTCGAAAATTTTGAAGCTTTAAGAGTCCAGCTTACGAAATAGATGCTCTTGTATTTTAAATAAAGATGGCAAAGACTCTGAAAAAGAGAAAAAAACAGATGTTACATGGTTCTGTCAGGTTTTTATCAGTTATTTTTCTAGCTCTCCCCTGCTCTCCAATGCTTAAAAACAAACCCAAAACATTTTCAGGAATGCTTTGAATCACCTTGTATTTTAAATCCACATTTTATTCTCTAGTCCTTCTCGAAAGTTCTGGTATTTTATTTTCTGAAAAAGTAGTAAAATTTGATGTAATATATATATATATTAATCGATTGATAAAGAAAACGAATTTTCCAGACACCCATTGGTGTAATCGGACTGTCTTATCATTTTACAAGATTTAAAATCCATTAGCGGTCGGCAATAAAAATGTAGATTCCATTGTAAACAAGTTGTCTGTATCAAGTAAAACGCTTTACAAGGCTAAAAGCTTGATAGTATTTAAATTAATCCGACGACCGGATGCGTAAATGTATTCACGTCAGGTTCACAATAAACATGAACAGAAAAACCTGAACTTGACACTTTTTGCGCAGTTTCATTACAACTCATTACGTAACTTGGAACCATTTTCTCTCTCTTGAACCGTTTTTTGTTTCTTTTGGAATTTTATCACTTTTTCAATCTGTAAACAAGAATGTAAATTTTCATTTTATATCATACTATGATATAAAACCAAAAGGGAAAAAAAATAGGTCGTTATGACGTCAATGATATTATACATACGTCATATTTACAATACACTTGGTACAGCGATGCAGAGTCTTGAACATGTCGGGCTATTACTCTTCTTGAACTCAAAATCAACCGGAGAAAAGGATTTTCTTAAACCCAAGGGCCAGAGAAAAAACCTTCGTCTTGACCCAAACCAGACCCTAAACCCAAAATGAAAGAAAAAATTATATAAAAATATTCAGCACTTAAAAAATAATAATAAACTAGGGTGCACCGTAATGATATGCAAAAATCAAACATCTTTTTCAAAATCGACCCGAAGTCAACCCGACAAAAGAATTTTCGTAAACCGAAGAAACAGAGCAAAAAATCTTCGTCTTGACCCAAACCAGACCCTAAACCCAAAATGAAAAAAAAGTAACTATATAACAATATTCAGCACTTAAAAAAGAATAATAAATTAGGGTGCACCGTAATGATATGCAAAAATCAAAAATCTTTTTCAAAATCGACCCGAAATCAACCCGAGAAAAGAACCCGAGCAGTTTTACGAGCTACCAATTTCTAAGCTTTTTTCTTACCACTAAAACTTACCAGTAAATTTTGCCTAAATCAATCATCGAAATTTAACAATTGTCAATGATTAAATATGGCAAAAATCTGTATTAAATTTTAGAGATAATAAAACCGTACAAGTTGGCAGCTATGTGATTCTATTATAGTCATAAAAATTGCATGTGTAACTTCTTCTTTCTGCTCAAAGTGTTAAATAGTTTTTTTCAATCGAAGTTATAGCTTTGGAATGGATCATTTTCTTCTGATGGACTGATATCTTCTATTATTATGAAACAGCCATTACAAATTAAGTGTTAGGTGAAGATGAAAGAGCTGCCGCAAAAAAGTTAGAACTCTGATTTTCTGGTCAGAATGGGGGAAAAAAAGGCCGTAATTTGTTTTGTTTTGTTTTTTTTTTTTTCAAAAAAATTATGGCCATTTTTTTTTTTCTTTTTTACATTCTGACCAGAAAATCAGAGTTCTAACATTTTACGGCAGCTCCTTCATCTTCACCTAACACTTAATTTATAATGACTGTTTCATAATAATAGAAGCTATCAGCCCATCAGGAGAAAATAACTCGGTTAAAGCGGAAACTCGGATAAGCGGGACTTGGATAATCGGGACTCTGCTGTATATAAGAATATTCAGCACTTTAAAAAATGTTAATAAATTAGTGTGCAATGACATGCAAAAATCAAAAATCTTTTTTCAAAATCGACCCGAAGTCAACCAGAGAAAAGAATTTTCGTAAACCCAATTGCCAGAGCAAAAAATCTCCGTCTTAACCCAAACCAGATCCTAAACACAAAAATGAAAAAAAAAAATTATTCTTAACACTATTCAGTACTTAAAAAAAAAGATAATAAATTAGGGAGCATCGCAACCCGATATGCAAAAAATCAAATGTCCATCTCAAAATCACCAGTGGTCGAGAGGTTCTGCTCTCGAAGCTGGTAGACGGGAGGTGCTGGGTTCGATCCCAATCGCGCCCGTCGGCCTAATCGTTCGGAGTTTTCGTGGTTTTCTTCGAACCTTGGTTCTCCAAGCGTTAATACGGGTTAGGTTCCCTTAGAAAGACCTCCACGGAAGGCACTCCTCCCCCATTAGGGCCTATATCCCACGTGCAGATAATTGGCCGACATAAATACAACCAACCAACCAACCATCTCAAAATCGGCCCAAGCTCTAATAGCCGAGAAAAAAAAAATAAATAAATAAATAAAAATTAGGGCCAAAACGATTGGTCGCAGTATTTTAAGAGCAAGATGGGGTTTTAGTGATCAAAACTTCTCCATGAGTTCTTAAAATCTGATAAGACACATAAATATTCTTCGTGCTTCTACAAAAAAGTGACGAGAATATGTAGTAGATATTTATTTATATAGAAAAGAGTTTTAACAAAAAAAAATTTAAATTAAACTAAAAAGATAGAAAATAAATGTAGAATGAAGGTATTTCAGGACTTCATAAAAGGAGCCTCTTTTGCATTACAGGGTGTAAAATAAAAGAGAGACACAAGTAGATTCCTTTGTAAACGGGTTGACTGTATCGAATAAAGCACTTTACAAGGCTGAAAACTAGATATTTTTAACACTTTCCAACATAGTTGAAAAGTGTTTATGAATTCGGTATATCTGTCCATCTGTCCGTGCTTTAATTCGCGTAAATACAGTCCGATTGCCATGAAATGGATATATGCTATTGGGTTTTACTGTGGCATGCTCGTAATTAAAAATGAAGCGTATAGCATTTTAGGTTCCTTTACAGGACCACTCAAAAGAATTCTGTTACATTGCGGTCTATGGGGAAAATTTGCCTGTAGTGTATTTTAATGATATTACAGTATCTTAAACGTATTGAAATTGATATATATCACTGATGTGTACTACAAGATTCTTACTATAGAATATGGTGCGTATAGAACTTATTGTTTATTTACAGGGACTCATAAAACAATTTGGCTATAGAAGAAAATGAGCAATAATGGAATTATTGAAGCCTACTAACAATTTGGTGGAAGTGCATTTTCAACTGTGGTACGCCTATTTAAATTTAACTATTTTTTAAATATTACTTGATATATATAAATTGTATAGATATATACAGCGTCGCACAAAAGTTCTCAACAACATCCGTTTATTGGCGGAAATTGGTCAGTGGAAAGTTTCAACAGTGCTATGCGTTTAACTGAACTAACTTTTAGCATATTATAAACTATGCATGCATATCTGTAGATCATATATAGGGCGGCCAAAAAAAAACGTATATTTTAACGACTATTCACGGTAATAAAAGAAATCAGATTTTTAAATGCGTTATGCGTTTTCCAAATTGCTCATTTAGATACCATCTTTCACCTTAGTGTGAAGTTTTGTTATAGTATTCTGAATGTGTTGGAAAGTGTTTAATAATCAATACTGTACGCAGGATTTTTCGTTCTTGTTTAAATTAATCTGGCGACTGGATGGTACAATGTATTCAAATCATGTTCACGATAAAGGATGAGCAGAAAGTTCTGAACTTGACATTGTTTTGCGCAACTTCATTCAAACGTATTGCATAATTTAAAACCAGTTTTCAAGTCTAGCAACATTGTTTTTTTGTCTGTGGAATTTCATCACCCATTTAATCTGTAAACATGAACATATTTTTTTGGCTTTATATCATACTACCCTACAAAACTGCATAATAAGTGCGCAATATTAATAATGTCACTGACGCAGCGTGTTGGGGTGTGTTAAGGGTTAAAACCAGACGCGTAGGAAAGGCAAGAGATCATGAAGCTCAACCCCTCCCCCTTTCCCCCATTCAATTGAAGATGATTTTTTTTAAGTCACATATACCGATACAATCACTTATTATTTTCTATCTCAATGTTTCAAAATTCATCTATGAAAAAAATAATTTCTTACCTAAAAGAGCACTGAAAATAATGATTACTTTTCTAGCTACTTTTAAATTTTATTTGAACTAATTTTACTTAGTACTAGCTGACCCGATCTGCGTTGCCCGGTCCTGTGATAATAACCATAAATAAACCGGAAATTTGTATGATTTTATATCTTTAATCCGATTTTGCATGAATTTATACTTTTAAATGAAAAATTCGCGAACAAAAATATTGGTATTTAGTGGTAAAAGCTTTCGTAAGAAAACATTTTCTTGTTTTTTTCACGCAGGGCGTTTCATAGTTTCAAGAAAATAGTTCTTGCTGTCCAAATTGTTTGAAATTTTTATCGGTTAAAAAAATAATGGTTGTTAAAAAATATATTTATATCTAGTTGTAAAAGAAATATGTTTTCCTCACGCTTGTTTTTCTTTTTTTTCTTTGATTTTCGCATTGGGTCCCTTAACATAATAAAAGGGAAAAATAGTTCTTATCTTCTGAACTCTCTGATATTTTAATCGGTTATAATTATCCAAGCTATCTTTAAAATTTCGTGAAAAAATATGCATGTTTAATAGTGAAGACATGAGCCGAAGCCGAGCGAACCGCACCGAAATAGCCCGCGTTTTAGCGTTTTCATAGAAAATTTCTTTTAAAAAAAAAACCTTTACACGAGGGTTTGGAATACATGTTAAAAATCCGAGAATATATGTTAAAGACGTACAAATGCTGTCCGAGACCGCGTGTAAAGGTTACATACCGAAGGTGTTTCAAAATTTTTATAGGTGATGTAAACCTCTGCCGCGATCTTAACTGTTTCTCAATTTATGGATTTTTTTTTTTTTCAAGTAATCCTCAAGCATGAATATTTTTAAATCTGCGTTTAATCCAATTACGGAAGATTAACCCGTGTGCACATAAAACAATGTAAATAAAGCATTGATTGTTCCATGTAATTTTCTACAACTAAATTGACAAGCGAAATTCAAATTTCTTAAATAATTAAATATAACGCGAATTTAATAGATATGTAATCAAACTGCGTGCTTAAACACTGAAATAATAAAAATTAAAAAGGTTGCTATAAATAGTGAAATGTTTCACGAGTCACCGCTAGCATGCATTTAATGCGAAAGTATCAAAAATGACTTTTTGTCTAGTTGTCGGACAATCTAATAGTCCGGCAGGCAGCGTCACATTTTTGCATTCAATTATAGTGTCGATAATATTGGGACTAACTGGCTTCGCCCGCTAGAGGGCATCTAATAACATCGGGGACTCGAATTTATATGAACCTCTGGTTCTAGTCTAGTCTCCAGGCGTGCTCTGCGCGTGCCGGAAAACCTTTTAGCCCCACCTTTCAACGCCAGGAGCACATTCTATTCTCTTCAAATGGACTTCCGGCACGGGTCCCTGCTGCTGAGGCACAGTATAGCAGGCGTTCGGCGCACGCGACGGAAAATCTTTTAGTTCCACCTTCCACTGCCAGGGGACACATTCTGTTTCAGACAAACCTTTTTCTGAACGAACCTTCGGAATTAAAGTTGAATGAAACAATTGCCGTTGAAATAGGCCTCATAGAACCGCAGAAAAGAAATCGACGTCACTGTTCGAAAATGGTGGTAACTGAAGTCTGTATTAAGTCTATACACCTATGTAAAATATGTATTCACCTATGTAAAATATTCTTCTACTCGTTCTTACCAATTATCAAATATTTTTCGTAATTCGATTTCGAAAGAATGGGTCGACATTTTGGTAGTGCCGCCCAAAAAGTTGATTTCTATTTAATGCATTTTCTTTATAACAAGGTGTTTAAGTGGAACGATGAGACTTCATTAAATGCACGGCAAATTCTCAAACACAAAAATAAACACTTTTTGTCACTAAATTAACATTAATGTGTTGTGAATTAGAAAACTTCATATACAAAGTATTTTTTTGTGTTGTGATTGTGTTCTTAATATGTTGCAAAAGCATTGCTATCTAAAAATGTCTTCTAAAAATAGTGTTGTTAATTGTGTTGTAAATAGTGTTGATGAAAATATTTTCTTACAATAGTGTTGTGCTGCACAACACTTTGTCACCAAATTAACAACACATTGTAAACACCACCAGTTTAGAACACTATAAAACAACATATGTAAAACACTTTCAAAACACTTTGTACATGGTGCCTTTAGAATAACACACACACTTAAAACATACTATTTATTAAACATTTATAACACAATTTTAAAAATGAATGTTTTGAAAACATTTTCTCCTCTTGTAATTTTTATCAACACTTTTTGCACAACCTTTTTATTTGGCACAACACATTCAGAACACAATCGTAAATGATTTTAGTTAGAAGTGTTAATTACTATGTTCAGTTAGTGTTGTAAAAGTGTTTCACGAATTTGCAGTGTGGAAGTTTCACTGTATTACAGTTTTCAATAAAAAACGATTTGAACCTCCCTAATAGCATCCCCTGGTTATTTTAAATTTCTGAAGGATATTAAAACTCGTTCCTTTTATACACTATTTAATTTAATTTAACTTGATTTTTATGTGTAAAGATGGAATTTTGTAATTGGTTTTCCACTCACTTTCTTATAGGTTAGAATTATAAAAATTATGCACGTGTTTCGACGACACGTGTGCTTTCGATGACAACATTTTAATAATCTTATAACTTAATTATAAATTAATAAATTTATTTTAACCTGTTCGTTCCGGAAGCTAAAGTAATCTACAAATACTCATTCACTGGTTTTAAGGAGTCTCAGGACTCTTAAAAATTGGGAAAAAAAAGAAAAACAAGTGGGTAAGTGTGATCACAGATCGCACAGAGGGTTTCGTTTAATATTCCTATCAAAACACTTTATCCTTTTGCAAAATCTGTTAGTTTCACATTTCGCAACCAGGGGGCGCACTCTATTCTAAACAAACCTCTATCTGAACGAAAATCCGTTTTACCGCCTATCCGTAGATATATTAGTCGAGGGGATCGGGCCCATAGCACCCGAGATCGGTAGGCGCCTCCTGGCGGTAAAAAGTGGAGCTAAAATATGCAAGGCTATGGTGCATAATATGAAAGAGTGGTCAAAGGGGAGTCGGCAAAAGTTAGAAAAGTGCCCCCGGGTGAAAAGGTGGGCGTGATAAAAAAATTGCTTAAAATACACAAGTTAGAGACCGGAGAGGTAAATATAAGACTTTTTGATTTTTTTATGATTTGTCATGTTATCGCAAGTGTTCAGCTATAATTATGCAAAATTTCAAGTCTTCAACACTTAATTAGGGGTTCAATTAAAAAAAAAAAAAAAAAAAAAAAAAAAAAAAAAGGCTGAAAATACACAAGTTAGAGCCCAGAGGGTTAAATATAAGCCTTTTTCAAATTTTTATGATTTGTCGTTTGATGTGAGGTGTTCAGCTATAAGTATGCAAAATTTCAAGTCTCCAACATACAAAGTTTCTTAGAACGGGTTCTATGACGGACGGGCAGACAGACAGAGGAGTGAGACGAATAGGGTTTCGTCAGATGAATGAAACCCTAAAAAGACCATTTTCAACATTTAATATCTTAAAATGTATTTGATTTTAAGACACAATTTTTATTGGAATTGAAATATATACGTATGTTCTTTCATTTCATGCATTTAGAAAATTGCAAGATGCAGAATTAGCATTTACAGGGAGCTCCAAACTGTCAGACATTTGTCCAACAGAAAATTGGCATGGCAGATTACGCGCAGGATTACAAAATAAATTTTGAAAGTAGAATGAAAATTTTGGTGCCTACTTATACTTCAGATTGTAATAATTACCCTGAGCTTAAATAAATGTATGTTTAAAGCATTTTTATATTTTTAATACTAAGTTGTAGTTAGCTAATGCAAAATTTAGAAAATTTCAACAGTATAATCACCAAAAAATCATTTTTTTTTAACAATGAAAAGGAACTTGAGGTTCAGTTTATACAGACTAATATGAAACATATGTTTCGAAAATTTCATGAAAAAATATTCAGAAGTTTTTGAGATATCCTGCGCGTTATGCCCAAAAACGTCATTTGGAGAAAAATGACTTCAAAGTGTCGGAAACCGCTTCAGTTATTAAACGGGTATAACTGTAAAAGTCATAACTTCTGTTCTAATGGGAATTTCAAGGAAACAAGTATATCCAAATATTCAGAAAAAATAACAGTTTAACATCTAAAAAGATTAAAATTTCGAAAATTTTAAAGTTTTAAGTGTCCTGAGACTCCTTAAACAAACGAAATGGCATCATAGATAACAGAAAAAAGAACCTTTTGGAGATTGTATTTAAGGGGAGCAGTAAATTAGGCTCACAAACATGGATCTAAAATTAAGAATCCCCTTAAAATACCAATTTTATTATCACTAATCTTAATTCACACAATCACAACTTTAAGGCTTTTATACAAGTTAATGGTATTCAAATCCTCAAAACTACTTTATTGTAAAGGATTTAAATAATTATGAAAACTTCTCACTTTCTAGGCAGCACTGTCTTGAAGGCATTTTGCAAACTCAGATGGAAATAACGTCTATTTTATGAGGAAATCAGTATAGATGTTCCCATTTATTGGTTTGTTTTTAAAGCAAAAAACATTCAGCTATTAAGAAATGTAGTCAAAATGTAGAAAAATCAAACAGTTTAGTTTTTATGAGGAAAAGAATAGAGGTCCATATATGTGGACCCAGGTGGCGAAGAGGTTAAGGCTCCTGTCCCTGCCGGCGAAGGCACTCACGAGCTAATGCTAATCCTATGGGGAGGGAATTTTCTAATATCTCGTTTGCATTTGGACATTTTTTTTCCCTAATTGGATAGCCAAGATCCGCCTCTACATCGCACCTTTTTTACTTTTTCGATTTTGGTTGCAGATATTTTTTAGAATGACACTTTCATTTTCAGAACCGGTTTTGAAAGTGAAGAAAATATCTGCGACCAAAATCGAAAATGCAAAAAAAGGTGCGATGTAGAGACGGACCTCGGCTATCCAATGCAAAAAGAAAAAAAAAATTAAAAATGTCGAAATGCAAACGAGATATTGGATAAATCCCTCCCCATAGGATTAGCATTAGCTCGTGAGTGTTTTCGCCGGCAGGGACAGGAGCATTAAGGTATTTTTGCCTTAGCCAGCCTCAGGGGATAAATTGCCAAACAAACTTTACGGTTACAATTACATTTACGAGTTACAAAAACAATGCACTTAACCCTTAAATGCATAGTGATGCATATCTACATCACTTTTTATTTAATTCTTAGCAATTATTATATTTATATAGAAATATTAATGCTGTAAAAATTACAAAAATATAAATTTAAAAATATATCTTAAAATTTCTGGTGTCTGTATAAGAGTAAAAAACACAATTCTAAAAAAATAATGTATGCATTTAAGGGTTAAGTTTTACAAAATAAAAAATATATAAAATAAGGTATTTAGATTCATACTTATGAAAATATTTACTAATTTGCAATATTTTAGTTTTTATTTGTATTGCAGCTGTGCAACATAAGAAAAGGTTCACGTATTATCCCTTTGACCTCTGGTGGGCGAATTTCTTACCACTTCATTTTAATCTCCAAATGTCACAGAGGCACCGGAACACTCGACCAAATTTATTTGAAAATTAATTAATGCATTTTTCCGCGAACCGAATTTTTTGTTTGGAAAATACTGGTGCCAATGTGACATTTGGGTATTTTGAAGAAATTTGCCCACCAGCGCTTAATGGGTTAAACGAAAAAATGTATCTCTGATATTTTTTTTTCATTATTTTTCCTGTGTTATAAACCTTTCAGAGAACCATATATAATTTTTTCGAAACAAAATAAAAAATCGTGCATTTAAAGGTTAATGATGCGCCAAACCCTGTTCGCTAAATTTTAAAAACTGGCTCTGAAACTGCAACAAACAAAATATTTTAAACACTCAAAAGTCAAAAATATAAAATAAAATAATGAGGGTAATAAATAGTATTTTATTATATCTCAGATATAGCCGCTACTCGCATTACGATTTAATAATAGAGTGGCATTGACATTCGGCTGGAACTTTGTTTTGAAAGAGCGAGAATGACCCTGTAGAGTTTTCCTCATGCCATTTAATTAACTGGGTGACTTGCAATCGCTATTGAACACGTAAAAGACGACGTCATCGCTGACTCACCTTTACTCTAGTTTTAAAGGGGAAAGGGGAAGGTAAAATGTGATTTTGCGCTTTTATCTCTTTTATTGCTGGAAAATACTGAAATATTTTCAGAGTCAGATTAAGGCATGGGCACATGGGGCACAGACCCAGGACCCAGGGCCGTGCATAAGCGGCGGGCGAAGGGGGCGGTCGCCCCGGGCGCGGAAATTGACGAGGCGCTTATACTGCCAAATTCGTTTGTTTCTTCTTTTTTTTTTGTAAAAAAATTATATATATAATAAATTTGAAATCACAATTATATGAAGAAATTGATAAAGTTTTAAAGATGATTATATACATATCGGAAATTTTTTTATGACAAAAACATACATTCTCAAAATAGCATGTGGCTTCTTTCTTGGAATCCAAAAGAGGTTGCAAACTGTTATACTGTACTGTTATATACATTTTTCCGCATGTGTTTTCCAGATCCCCTTTGACAAGGTAGTGCAATTTTCTCTTATATTATTCAGTTGTTAAAATTAAACCTTTTAAAGTTCCAAAATTAAACTCGAAGTATGTATTCAACAGAATTTATTTGTGTTTCTACACTTATCAATTTTGTGACACCTGTCACAAAGAGAAAGAAGGGGGGTGGGGGCGCCAATTTGAACCTTTGCCCCAGGCGCAGTTTTCTCTTCGCACGGTGCTGCCAGGACCCCCACATTTAAGGGTGCCCAAATCTATAGATAAAGTTAAAAAAAAAAAAAAAACTGTAATATAGTTTCATTATTATTTATAGTTTTATATTACACTATAAAAAGATGTGGGTAGTAGATTATGGAAAAAAAAATCCTTTCAAAAGTATGATCACTTTTGCAAACCTTTAAGCCGATCCCGACTTAAAGGGGTCTGGGGCACATTTTGAAATAATTTGTATTTATTGAGTTAAAATTTTGAATTTTTTTGTGATGGTTAATCATATCATTTGTAAACATATGATCATATGTAATCTATACTAATCTTATAAAGAAGTAAAAATTGTTTGTTTGTTAGAGGTAATCTCTGGAGCTACCGAACCGATTTCAAAAGTAATGGTATCAAAATGATGGTGTTAGTCCAACTTAGAACATAGGCTATATTTTATGTCGGTGCCACTACCCCAAAGTGGGTGCATGAGCAAAAAACGTTCTAAAAATTCGATTTTTGCGTTACTAAAGGGCCTAGAAATATGAAATTTGGAATATTAGTTACTTATAAGATATAAATGATGTCTAAGAACAGTTCTTAAACAATTCGAAATTTAAAAGGGGTGAAAATGCACAAAAAGCGTTCTAAAAAACGTTCTAAATAGTAGTTTCTACCAGGGGTGTAGTCGTAAAAAAACTAGAGGGTATACGTTCTAAGCAGAGGGTATACGCTCAAGGCAGAGGGTATACCCTAGTATATATATACTATAGCTTTCTTCAGAAACAGAGGGTATACGGTGTTCCTTAAAAGAATCCAGAGGGTATACGGCGTATACCCCCGTATACCCTCCACTACATCCCTGGTTTCTACATAATCTCAGGAAATATCATGCCAATTTAAAAAATATTGGTGTCAAAATGATGGTGACGAAGCTTGCTCCAAGATAGTCTGTATTTTATGTCAGTGCCACTACCCCAAAGGGGATGCAGGAGCAAAAAACGTTCTAAAAATGCGATTTATGTGTTACTGAAGGGCCTAGAAATGTGAAATTTAAAATATTAGCTACTTATTAGATATAAAAGATTTCTAAGAACAGTTTTTAAACAATTCGAAATTTAAAAGGGGAGGAAATGCGCGAAAAGCGTTCTAAAAAACGTTCTAAATGGTAATTTCTACACAATCTCAGGAAATACCAAACCGATTTAAAAAATAATGGTGTCAAAATGACAGTGACAACCCTTGCTCTAACATAGGCTATGTTTTATGTCTGTGCCACTACCCGAAAGGGGGTGCAGGAGCAAAAAACGTTCTAAAAATGCGATTTTTGCGTTACTGAAGGCTTAGAAGTATAAAATTTGTAATATTAGCCACTTAATAGATAAAAAGGATTTTTAAGAACAGTTCTTAAACAATTCGAAATTCAAAAGTGGTGAAAATGCGCGAAAAGCATTCTACACGTTAGCACGTTTGCACGTTTCGATATTTGTGTTTGTTAACACATTAGCACGTTTGTTCTACATGGTGGTTTCCACACAATCTCAGGAAATACCAAACCGATTTAAAAATAAAGGCGTCAAAATGACGGTGACAACCCCTGTGCCAACATAGGCTATGTTTTATGTCGGTGCCACTACCCCAAAGAGGGTGCAGGAGAAAAACGTTCTAAATTGCGGTTTTTGCGTTACGGAAGGGCCTAGAATAGTGAAATTTGGACTGGTAGTTAGTTATAAGATATCAATGATCTCCAAGGACATTTCCTAAAAAAATCGAAATTTAAAAGGGGGTCAAAATGCGCAAAAAGCGTTGTAAAAAACATTCTAAATTGCGATTTCTATGCAATCTCAGGAAGTACTGAACCGATTTCAAATATAATGGTGTAAAAATGATGGTGACAGATCTTGCTCCAAGATAGGCTATATTTTATATCTGTTTCCACCACCCCAAAGGAAATGCAGGAGCAAAATGGGCGAAAAGCGTTCTAAATGCCGATTGTCAGCAATATCTCAGGAAGAATCAAACTGATTTCATAGGTAATGGTAGGAAATTGATGCTGACAGCCTCTGCTCTAACATAGATGCTATTTTATGTCGGTATCACTATCACCTAGACGTTGCAAGAGCAAAAAAAGCGTTCTAAATTTCGATATTTGTGATCGGTAGGGGCTAGCAACTTAAAATTGGGCAAGGTACATATTTATTAGATATAAATGATCTTTAAGAACAGCTTCGAAAAAATTAGAAATTTAAAAAGGGGTGAAATGCGCGAAAAGCGTTCTAAAAACGTTCTAAATTGCGATTTCTACTCAATCTCAGGAAATACCAAAGCTATTTCAAAAGTAATGGTTGCAAATCAATGGTGACAGTCCCTGCTATAACATAGGTTATATTTTATGTTGCTGTCACCACCATCTGAGGGTTGTAAAAGCAAAACATGTTCTAAATTGCGTTTTTTGCACAACTGAGGGGTCTAACACTTTGAAGTATGGCATGGTATTTACTTAGAAGATGCAACTGCTTTCTAAGAACAGTCGAAAGAGAATTCCAAATTTAAAAAGATGAAGTGAGCGAAAAGCGTTATAAATTACAATTTTTATGCAATTTTATCAAATACCAAACCGATTAAAAAAATAATGATGACAAATTGTTGGTGGTAGAACCTGCTCAAACATAAGCTATATTTTATGTCTGTGCCACTACCACCAGAGGGTTGCAGGAGCTAAAAACTTTCTAAATTGCAATTTCTGTGATACTGAAAATGCCAGAAAGTTAAATATGGCATGGTAGTTATTTATAAAATATAAATGCCCTCGAAGGATTGTCGAAAATAAATTCGAATTAAAAAGGGGTGAAGCGAAGGGGAGGTGCGAAAAGCATTCTAAAAAGTCCTAAATTACGATTTCTATGCAATTTCAGAGAATATAAACCATTTATAAAAGTAATAGTTGTGAATCAATGGTAACAGTCTCTGATCCTAAACAGGCTATATTTTATGCCGATGATTCTACCACCTGAGGTTCACAGGAACAACAAACGTTCTAAAAAAGGCCTTTAAAAGCTTTCTAAATTACGTTTCTGTGGAATATTAGGAAATAACAAACCGATTTCAAAATTAATGTTGGCAAATTAATAGTGACAGTTTCTATTTCAACATAGCCCTTTTTGTTGAGAGGGGTGGTAGGACTTGGAATTTGACATGATAGTTAATTTTAAGATGTAAGAAGATGGTTTCTAAAAAATTCAAAACTTCAAATGAATACTGAAATGAGCGTATTGATAGAGCATAAAAGTTTCAAAATATTTTCTAAATTATCATTTATTTAGTTTTATTTCGTTTTATTAATTTAAGTCTCATTTCTGCCTAATGCAGTGTAATAATGATGTTTAATCAAACTGTGTTTTAAATAGTAATTTTTGAATTATTCCTTAAAGTAATAAGTACCTTTTAATAAAAAAAAAACCTTTTAATAAAATATTACCTTTTAATAAAATAAAATTTAGTTATTACCTTTTAATTAAAATTATACACATAAATACCACTTGGCATATTTCAAATATTACGCGAGCAAAGCCGCGGGATTTGCTAGTCATATGATAAAACTTCTCATAATTTTTTTTTTAATTTTAAGATTTAAAATTTATAAAAAAAAAAGTGGGGTAATTTAAAATCGTTATAATTTGAAATATTATTTGTAGAATTTCATTTTTTTTATTTAAATAAACAGAAATATATAAGTTTTTTACTTTTGATTCATCATTTAAAAAAATATTAATTTAAAAAAATTAAAAATATTTAAAGTAAAAAAAACAACAACAAAAAAACAGATGTAACTTTAAAAAAAAAATCATATTTTCAAAAGTAAATATTTTTTTCAAATTTGCTGAATGAAAATTAAAGTAAAACAATTGAAAAAGACATGCTCCAAGTTTCAAACATTTATTTTTAACGGTTCTTGACTTTAAACAACTGAAAGGTGAGAAATGGTGAAAAAAACCCATCATGCAGAAAAACGCATTTAAAGTTTCAAACAAGAATTGGCTGCTAATAGACAAACCAAAACAAAAAAAATATATTATCTGTCCTAATTAAGATAGAAACGTGATTAAAACGTCCGTCATTTTAACCAGAAAAAAGAAAAAAAAAAAAAAAACAGAAAAATGTTTAATGCAATAAATTTTTTAAAAAAATTTTGAAAATTTGTGTGTCTCGGAACACAAAACAATTTTTTCTTATTATCAACTTTAAAAAAATATATTTTTAGATATTTTTATGTAAATATTAAACACAAATAATTTGATTTAAAAAAATCAAAAATCAAAATTATTTAAATAAATTCATAAGAGGAAATGCAATATTTCAACTTGATTCAATCACAAAATACCCAATATGAACTTTAAAAAGCTCACCGTTTTACTTAAAAAGGCGACGAAAATAATAAAATAGTTAAAAGTACACAAGTTAAATATACACATTTTTTTAAAAAAAACTTCCGAGTGCTTTCGGAGCTGCATTTCCCGCGGCCATCACCAGAGAATATTTTTACTTTATTTTATCTTTACAAGAAGAAAGGACTGGATGCCTGAAAATTTTCGAATTCCGGTTTTCGACGTTTTAGGGGTCAGAGATATTGAAAAACATGTTTTTACAAAATGTCTAGCTGTCCGTCTGTCTGCCTGTCTAACTGTCCGTCTGTCTGTGTGTGACAAATTTTGTGGGCGCTCTATCTCAAGAACTAATGAACGGATTTTAATAAAACTTTAGATTCAGTTAGTCCCTGATATAAATTGGTGCTGATTGCTTTTTGGTGTAAATCGGCCAACAGGTGGCGCTGCTAGGCTGCATTATTCACGATTTCCGCAATAGCTCTATCTCAAGAACTAATGCACGTATTTCTTTAAAAACTTTATAATCAGTTAGCCCTTGATATAATTTAGTTCTGATTACTTTTTGGTGTAAATCGCCCAACAGGTTGCGCTGCTAGGCTGCATTATTCATAGTTATCGCAATCGCTCTTTCTCAAGAACTAATGCACGAATTTTCCCCAAATGCCAGATTCAGTTAGTCCCTGATATAAATTAGTACTGTTCAGTTTTGGTGTAAATCGCCCAACAAATGGCGCTGCTATGCTGCATTTTTCACGATTTCCGCAATAGCTGTATCTCAAGAACTAATACGTGAATTTTCATCAAACTTAAGATTCAGCTAGTCCCTGATATAAATGGGTCCTGATTAGTATTTGGGGAAAATTGCCCAACAGGTGGTGCTGGTATGAAGAATTTTTTACGATTTCCGCCATAGCTCTGTTTCGAAAACTAATGCACGGATTTTCATCAAATTTCAGATTCAGTTAAAAGTGGACAAAAATTGTTACTAATTAGATTTTCATGTAAATCATCTAACCGGTGGCACTCCTATGCTGCATTTTCCAGGAAGCATTAACATGCATGAAATAGAAAAAAAGTTTTGGGATTGCCACATCCGACTAGTTATAATTAATTTATAATTAATTATAAAATAGTCTCTGATTATTCTTAATTTTTAGTTAATTCCCTTCATTTATAATTAATTCTCTTCTTATTCTAATTCTTAATTTATAATTAATTTTCTTCTTATTCTAATTCTTAATTTGTAATTAATTTTCTTCTTATTCTAATTCTTAATTTACAATTAATTTTTAATTATCTTAATTTATAATTAATTATAAAAATATTCTCTGATGATAGCTGCGGGACATGCAGGCCGAAAGTACTAAGACGTTTTTAAACAAAATGTGTATTTTTAACTTGTAACATCTATTTTATTATTTTCGTCGTCTTTTTAAGTAAAACGGTGAGCTTTTAAAAGTTCATATTGGGTATTTTGTGTTTAAAACTACTTTTTCAAAAATTTAATTGAAAAGTTCATTTTAATCACTTAATTTAAAACGCTATTAATAGGGGAGACCGGGGCTAGTAGGCGCAGTTTTTAGTTATTGATTTTTTTTAAGTTTTTGTTTAAGTTTTTTTATGAAACTATAACTGTACTTTTAAAGAACAGGCATTGGGCTATAAATACCCGGAGTTTTGAGCTTGTAGATTTTGTAGTTTATGTTTAGCGGAAACCTAAAGTAAAAAGAAAATTGTGCGCCAACTTACCCCGTCACGGGGCAAGTTGCCTATACCTATGAGGTAAGTTGCACACGCCTTATAAAAATTTAAATAAGACACGCAGTTAAGAGAAAACAATTTCCTTATTACCAGTAGGTTTAATCAAAGGCGTTATCGCCGTACAATGTAAATTCTATATTATACAGACATAAAAATAATGAGTAAAACATTAACATTGAGTAACTTCTATCCTACTGGATAACATCATCACAGTTACAGTTGTCACAAAAAAAAAAAAAAAAAAAAAAAAAAAAATCGAGTGTCTCCGTTTGGGCAAACCTCGTGTGCCCAAAATCGTGCATTGCAACCACTTTTTTCGGTGTTTGCTGTTTTTCAAGCTAGCAACATACACCAGACACCGAGCCAACTTGCCCCGTGTTCAATGCGCCTACTAGCCCCATAATAAATTTCTTCACAAAAGGGACACGTAACCATCTAAGCATAAATAATCCAAGTAAATCACATATGGGGTATGTACAGTTAATCATACACTAAGAAAAATTGCACAAGTTAAATCGCAGTTATTCAGATAAGTATTAGAAATTAGAAAAAGGATGAAGCAACAAAAAATTACTTGTGAGTGCAAAAAACAGAAAAATCGTAATAAATGTCCACTACACGTAGGTAACGCTGCAAAACTAGAGGATTGTAAAACGCAAGAAGAAATGTAACTCTGTGACTGGTTGCACAATCTATCCACAAACAGGCGATTTATGGGGGCTGCGCCTACTTACCCCTGTAGCCAACTAGCACGGGTCTCCCCTATTTATTTTTTTAAATTTTCATCCGATTATTTTATTGCAGGCCACTAATGATATTTTGAACACACTTAAAAATCGTATTTTTTTTTTTTTTTACTAGCAATAGTTTTATAGAAAAAAAAAACTAAATACAATCGAATGTAATGAGTTTCATTATAGTTAATTTTAATTGTGAATATAATATTTTAAGGGGTCTCATCTTAAAGCTTCAAAATTTTCTAAAAATTTTTAGATGTTAAACCCCTATCTATTCTGAACATTTTGATATAATTGTTTCCTTGAAACTCCCATTAGAACAGAAGTTATGACTTTTAGAATTATACCCGCTCAATAGCTGAAGCGGCAATTCCGAAATTTTGAAGTCATTTTACTCCAAATGACGTTTTTGAGCATAACGCGCAGGATATGTCAAAATTTTCTGAATATTTTTTCATGAAATTTTCAAAACATATGTTTCATGCTAGTCTTCATAAACTGAACCTAAAACTTCCTTTTTATTGGACAAAAAAATATTTTTTTTTTTTTAATTATATTGCTCAACATTTTGTACAGTAATTACTTCGACTTACGTTAGCAATTCGTTCCAAGACTAGCGACATAAGTCGAGGTACATTTAGATAAGCAAAAAAGGATAAACAATAAGAATTCTCCAAAATCTAAAGAGCATATTCTATAGTATTTAGGTATTATGTTACATACATTTAACATTAGCAAAAACTTACAATTTATTGTTCTTCTAACTGTTCCGTTCGAGTCTTTGAGGATGAAAAAAAAATCTTTCAATGAAGTTTGAACCGACAAATTTTTCTGTTTGACTTTTAGAAACTCTTTCTAACAAATAGCAGTGTGAATTTTATAAGCTTTTTTTAGTGACATTTTTTTATTTGTTTGTCACTATCAATTGACTGTCACGGTAAAGTTTCCCTTCATAGAACAAAAAGTCTTCAAAAAAGTTCAAACTTAGTCTTAATTAAGGAATTCATATTTTACAGGCCATATGACGTAAATACGGGGTGACGTAAGTAGGGGGAAACTCGCGGTACTACTGTATTAACTAAATACAACTTTGTATTAAAAATATAAAAATACATTAAATACAAATTTATTTAGGTCCAGGGTAATTATTACAATCTGAAATATAAGTAGGCACCAAAAATTTGACTCTAGTTGCAATACTTATTTTGGAATCCTGCGCGTAAACTGTTATACCAATTTTCTGCTCGTCAAA
This sequence comes from Maratus speciosus, assembly GCA_963932465.1. Taxonomy (NCBI): domain Eukaryota; kingdom Metazoa; phylum Arthropoda; class Arachnida; order Araneae; family Salticidae; genus Maratus; species Maratus speciosus. The sequence continues at coordinate 501,092,956 of OZ010790.1, forward strand.
TGTCTGGTCATTTAGAGCGCTTTATTCCTATAAATGTTAATTCTACATCTTGCAATTTTTTAAATACATGAAATAAAAGAACATACTTATATCTTTCATCCCAATTAAAATTGTGTTTTTAAATCATGTACATTTTAAGATATTACATGTTGAAAATGGTCTCTTTTAGGTGCGTTCGTAATTATATAAATACGTAGCACCTATAGTCGTCGTTCAGTCCCTCCGTCTGTCCGCATATAACAGAGCAAAAACTACCCAACCGAATGGTCTGAAATTTTAAATATATAATTGTTGCATAATTTTGTCGAGTCATTTCAAATTTGATGAAAATCGGATGTATAGTTTAATGACAGGTACAATCAAAAGTTTTCCATTACATTACGGCCAATGGGAAAAAAATATTTCAAGTGCATTTTAATGATGATACAGCCTTTCGAACAGAATGAAACTGATAGGCACTTATTGAAGAGCACTAAAATATACATTCAGTACACTATGCGGTGCAAAAAATATCGATAAAACTAGCTATAGTACGAACGCACCTCATTTGAAACGTTTGACGTTCGATTTTCAACTTGTTTTCAGTTTTTCCAATTTTAAGAGTTCATGAATGAAGATTATATCACATTTTAAAGTTTTATTTGGTTTAAATATAGCGATGTGCAGAGTGTAAGGACGCAACACAAAAATGATTTATCGTAACCAGAGATTCAATTCAGGCTTCCCAGTTAGCTATCTATTGCCCGCTGTAGAGAACATCACCATTTTTAACTGAAAACTCATAGATTTCTTACAATTAATATATATTTTTAGTTGCGCGCGAACAGCACCCACAAGCATTTTTATATGAAAAATATTAAATATTCAAATAAGGTTTTGGAATTTATTAAGAGCGATACTTTCATATTAGCCTAATGCCACGGGTTAATAGCCGAAGAAGTAGGCAAAGATTGCTATTTACAGCAGCCTTTTTGATTCTGATTATTTCAGTCTTTAAGCGCATAGTTCAACATAGCTGTTCAATTTGTGTTTTATTTATTTATTTATTGATGAAGTTTTCATTTCGTTATAGAAACAAATGCTGGACTGTTTATGTGGCATTCTCACAAAATTTTAACTTTCAGGAATAAAAGTCTCGTGAAATTAAACTTAATAAAATAACATTTTAAACTTATAGACGAATGCCTTAATAATTCAAAATTTTAAAAAAAATGGTCAGCGGAGACGATTTTTTTTTATTTAACTGAGGTTTAAGTTAAACTTGCGTGTTTAATTTTCTTTACCGTCCCCTAGACATTTTAACTCTCTAACTTTTTATTTTCTTCCAAATTTTTATTTATGATGAATTTACATAATACCCATAGTATATTTAAATAAGAAATAATAGCAATGTAGTATTTTAAGTAAAAAAATTTGGTATAACATTGTCTTAAAAGGATGTTAAGGAAGGGACGGTAAAGAAAAACAAGTTAGAAATTGCACGTGTGGCAAATGAGGTGCTTTCGTACTATAACTAGTTTTATAAATAATTTTTACACCGCATATTGTAATGAATGTATATTTTAGTGCACTTTATAGGTGCATATCAATTTCATTCTGTTCGAAAAGCTGAAACATCATTAAAATGCACTTGAAATATTTTTTTCCCACTGGCGGTAACGTAACGGAAAACTTTTGACTGTCCCTGTAATTAAACTATGCATCCGATTTTTATAAAATTTGAAATGACTCGACAAAATTTTACAACAATTATATATTTAAAATTTCAGACCATTTGGTTGGGAATTTTTTGCCATGTCATATGCGGACGGACGGACAGACGGACCGAACGACGACCATAGGTGCTACGTATATATATAAATACGAACGCACCTAAAAAGGGACGGTAAGGAAAATTATTTTACGCAAATTATTTTACGCCGCCTATTTTCACGCAAATCATGTTAAGACTAAGTGATAGCCATAATAATCATTGATTTTTAGCAACAGTTATTTACATTGAATAAAACAAAATAAGTAAAAAAATAAATAAACATAAAACTAATTTACCTCAAAAACTGCAGGAATAAACTTTGAAGACGGTAAGACTATGAACAAATCCACAATGCTTGAAATTGATATTTAAATGCTGATTTAAATTCTGCAGTAAATTTCGTGTCAAACAATTTTACCCATTCTTTTTCTAGCATACTTCTACATGAGAAAAAAGTTGAAAAAAAATCTGTGGCTGCATCTGAAGTGATTTTCTGTACAATTTTAGCAAGAGGAACGGTAAGGAATCTAAAATCCAGGGACAGAGTTAAAAAATAATAATAACAACCGTAAAAATGTGTGCAGGTTAATTTTTTGCTAGATATTTATATAAAACAATAGTCCCAGTTTCTGAAAATAATTACATCGAAGCACTTTTATTGAAACAATTTTATAGAGATAGCTCCAAACTTAAAAATTAGCATCAGAGACACGGGCAGGTAAGGAATTTCGTGGTATATTTTGGACCCCTAACATCCTCCAAAACTTATTTATCTCGTTAATATTGTTATACAGTCATGCAATGGAATATTTTCCAATATAAGAAGAAAAAAAAACTAAGAATATGTACTAAATGAAAATTATTATTCTGGAACTTAAAAGTCAAAATTATGCGAGAATGCCTCTTATATTATTTTAAGTGCAAAATGATTAATCAAACGTAATCGGACTACATGCGATACAGATGAATATTTAAAACATTCATGCTTAAAAATTATTTTAAAAACCGTAAAAAATTCAGCGCATTGAGCTACAAATTGCATTTGAAAGTATATCTTTTTTTTTTTTCTATCCGAAGGGTGTAAAAAATTAAATTATGCGATGGTCAAAATTTAGAAGCTAGAAAAGATTATAGAGATAAATCTCTATTCCTCTTATGTATGTGAATAAATGTAGATCTTGCAATCTTGCAAACGGATTAATCTTCCGTAATTGGACTACATACGATAGAAATAAATTTTTAAAATAAGCTTTCTTTAAAATTATTTTTAAAACCATAAAAAAATCAGTACATTAAAATACTTTTTAGGACAGATTGCATTTGAAAGTTTTTTTTTTCTATCGAAAAAATTAAATTGTAAAAAATTATGTGTAAAATTAATGTGTAATGTAAAAAATAATGTGTAATGTAAAAAAAAAAGAAATAATTAAATTGTGCAATGGTCAAAAGTTACTAAATTTGCTAAAAAAAGAATAGGGATAAATCTCTATTCCCTTTCTCTATATGAATAAATCTAGATTGTAGAAATATATATATGTGTGTAAAATGCTGCGCGTAATGAAAATATACCACCTGAAAAAAAGTCCTGCTGCATTTTTGGGAGCAAAAATTAATATGAAATCCTGATCTTATTTTCAAGGAAACGCGGTACTAAAGAAAATCCGGAAACAGAGGACCTTCTGTCTTTTTAACTCAATAAGTGATTTGTCCAAAAACTGCATATCAATGATATCTTTATGATTTTTAAAATAATTTTTAAGCATGAATATTTTAAAAATTTATTGCGATGGTCAAACGTTAATAAAGCATAAAAGGGAAAATTGATTGGTGAAGTAGTTACTATCGTTGATATGATACCAGCTTTACTTGCTGACATGTTTTTGCTTTATAATATACATGTGCACTGTTTCCTTCCTGTGTATATTTTTGAAGTCCGGCTATTCGAAGTCTGATTCTACTCATCTTTATCAAGTCAGTTTTTAATGATCAATAGTGAGTGTATTTTTTTTTTTTTTAACACCAGCCAAACTAGGGGATTTTTAACCTGACTTCGTCGATTGCACAAGATATTTTTGGTAATTAAGATTTGACTTAAGGGGGCACAGGACCTTTAAATTTTTAAAAAATCAGTTTTTGGTCTTTGTTTTATTCGGAATCTCTTTTAATTTCTCAACAATATGCAAAAACCCCCATTAAAAAATCTGCATTATTTCTAGAGTTATAATCATTTATAGACGGTGGTGAGTATAATTGAAGGTCCGTAGATATTGAAACTTTAAAACGGGTTTTCTCATATTAGTAAATTTGGAGTTTGTAAGCACTGTTACTTTTAAACTATGTAAGCTACAGCTTTAAAAAATTAAAGAAATATGCGTTTCTTTATAGTCTATGTAGTAAAACCAAAAATATTCAGATATTTTGGTTACTTATTTTTTTGCACTTGAAAAACTTGAAAAAAAATTTTTAACTTTTAATTTTTTTCTTATTTTGTGCTAAAATCGAATTTTAAACAAAACTTTTTGTGTATAACTTGATTTTAATTTAGAAGTACGTATGTTAAGATTCTATTTTGTTCAAAAATTGTTTTCTATATGCACCATTTAGAGTTTTATCATGCGTGCAGAATTTAAAGATTTTAATTCATGCATTATAGTGATGAATTTTTACATTTAAAATTTAAATATTAATTTTGTATATACAACATTTGTTTTTCTGAATAATATAGGTAAGAATATATACTTTAGGCTGAAAAGGGAAAAAAAAGATCTTTAATTGCGTATTATTTGTGTTTTGGTACAATCATGGGGAAAAGTCACTGGTACCTAACGATTAGAAATAAAGTCTACCTTTAAATGGTGCATATAAAATTTGCTTAGGGGGACATCTATATATTAAAACGAACCCAAACTCCATTTGTTTCAATGGCAATATCCAATTTTCACAAGATATTTCACATCTTCAGTTCAAATTATGCCTATGCACCCAATTTCAAATCATTTGAATGATAAGTTTTTGAATTATAACCATTCAAAATTTAGTGCTTCTAATGTTAAATTACATTTTCATATTTTTATTAATATCTCCTGAAATTATACTTCTAATGTGCTAATTTTTTGTGTAGCAATAATACTAAAATACCCAACCATAAATACGTTGAATTTGCAATTTTTATAATTTTATGATATGAATTATGAAATTAATACTCGAAAAAATTATGAATTGCAACCTACAATTTTGTTGATGGATTTAGCTTTATTAAGACCTGTTTTATGGAAATCCAAAATGTCACATTTTTCTTACAAGTAGTTTTGAAATTATGCTTTAAAAATAGCAAAATGATGATTTAAGGGGCCGTCTATGATAGAAGTGACAAGATATTTTAAATTTTCTCACGCTATCTTGTAATCTAGCAGTTTTCAATGTGGCACTTAAGATGCCTTGATCAAGAAGGGCGTTCTTTCGGTCAACAGTCGAGTACCAAACATCAAATTGGATACAGCCCTTAAAATACGGCCGTTTAAAATAATTAATTTCTCGAAAACTCATCGTACGATTTGCTTAAAATTTTTTTTAGGCTAATTGAAAGATGTAGCTGACTATGGTGAAATGCTGACTAGCATTTATGCTGTCAGAATTGTGTACTGCTATGAAAAAAAAAAAAAAAGTTACGGTTCGTTTTAATATGTAGATGGCCCCTAAGAAAATTTTATATACATCATTTAAAAGTAGACTTTATTACCAATTATATTGTACCAGTAACTTTCCTCTACTGTAATTTTTTGCAGAGTTAGTAAGGGGTGTTACTTTTTTTTTCCCACGACTGTACTTTGAAAAAGGGTAATGTTTTTGATCGTTTCGACGAACTCAAAGTCCTGAGCCCCCTTAATACTAAAGGTTTGATTTATAGTAAAATCTCGTTACAATGAATATCTGGAAGAGCACTGATTAAATTCGCTATACTGGTAAATACGTTAAAGTTAATATTTTTATAATGAAATAGAATAATAGGATTTACATAAAAACTTCTTACTCTTAATTTTTTTCTTCCTCACTACTTCGGTCCCATTTCCCATCTATATTCCTATTGGCTATCACCTACAATCCTCTGTTTTCCTATTGGTCAATAAACTTTTAACTTGAATCCCCACCTCTCCTATACATGTGAGCAAATTTCCGCCATGCTTAGCACTGAGGAAGGTATACTATATGCTATCGAAACCGGTATACTTAAAATTTAAAATTTTTGGTGATTTAACGTTGTTATTTTTACGCTTCTATTACGCTTCTAGAATAATAAATTTTTTAACAATCCAAATAATATTCGTTACATTGAAAAATTCGTTAAAGCGACATTTGTTGTAACGAGATTTTCTACTGTAATCCTCGTACTTTGCACATTAGAAATAATCTTTTTTAAAAATACATAAAACCGACTACAAATCATTTTTATACTCTTAACGCACTGTTCGAACTCTGAATTCCTAGCATAACTGTCAGTGTCATTTGAACATAGAAAGCTTTTAACCATTAAGCTTCTGTGATGGATGCTTTAAAATTATTATGTTATAGGAATTGTGATAGTAAACACACACTAGATAATATAACAAATCAGAAATTGTGTGTCAAGCGTTGCAAATGAGGTGCGTTCGTACTATAACTAGTTTTTATAAATATTCAAATCTTGGTGCAATAACTGTTGCACTCTTATGAAAAAAGGCATGAATACAAAATTTATTACGCTTATATATATATAATTCACTAATACAGGAATAATAGGACTCCATTTTAAATAGGACATAACCACCATGGCAACCTAAAATCATTACCTATCATAATAGGATATCATCCAATCAATGACGCATGATAGGATTTAATAGAATAATCACTATAGCATCCTAGAATAATTACCTGTCATGGGATATCATTGAATTAATTATAATAGTATTTAATAGAATGAAAAAAACTTTCATTAATATCTTTTCAAGTTTTCATTCGATTTTCATAAAATTTGAAATGACCCGCCAAAATTCTTCAATATATATTAAATTTCAAACCATTCGGTTGGGTTGTTTTTGCGTTGTTATATCCGGACAGACGGACAGACCAGAAGACGACTATAGTGCTACGTATTTATATAATTACGAACGCATCTAAAAAGGGAACTTAAAAAGAATTTTGGTGTGAATATGTATCAAAAACCTTTTTGATGCATGTCTTTTGAAAAAACAATTATCAGGATAAATGTTTTTAAAAGAGAAAATGTCACGCTTTACCTTAACAGCATATTCAAACTTCGTACAAATTCAGTTCTTTTTCGGAGGCGTAGCTGATAACATATTCAACTTTTTCATATACTCTTACTGGAAGAGGAAAAACGGAAATATCTTACTTATGATAAAGTGACTATATTCAAATAAAAAATACCGCTTTATCTCCTAACTATAGAATCAAAGTACATAACAATAAAAGTATTTTATGAGAGAGGGAACAGACAGCGTCGTTCGTGTCCAATAAAATTTCAGAGGGAAAGAACTATTGTGAAACTGGCTTTAACAAATTTTAATATAAGAACTATCAAAATCGGTATTTCCAGACAAAAATTATGCGTTAAATGTAAACATACATATATTCGAAAGTTATGAACAGGCATAAAAACATCACACATACATATTTTGGAATTAAATGATTTTTCTTTTTGTTAAAACGCACAACCACTTTTACTATTTTTTTTTAAATAGCAACAGCCATTATATAACCTTAGCCGTTGTTATTAAAAAAAGGGGGGGTGGGGGCTATTTTGTTTTATTTTTTATTTTTTAATGAGTATTGCCATACGATCAAAAATCTGAACTAACTACACTAAAATATAAGTCATATAACTCAAAGCCTAAAATTTATAGTATTGCAATGCTCTTAGCAGTGTTGATTTCAGGGGGTGGCCCGGGGGGACATCCCCCCCCCAGGAGCAATGAGATGTCCCCCCGGAAGATCTGAGATTTTGTGTTTTCAATGGTCAAAAAGTGCAATCCCCCCAGAACTCTATAATGTCATCCCGAAGCCATAGAAATCCCTCCCGGAGAAAAGTGTCTGAATTCAACACTGGCTCTTAGTTACAGATATTTACAGATTTACAACAGACATTGCTGCAATAAAACTATCAATATTACTATAAAGCAAAACAAATCCGGGAGTAACATTGACGCTATATCGATGGTGCAACGACCTGAAAAATCAGTTTATTTTTTATCACAATTTTTTAAACTTTTAAACATCGTATAATTTCAATTGATAGGCCGTCAAATATTAAAAAAATATGTTTACAAATGCAATTTCTTCGAGAACCTTAACTCAATTTACTGAGTTCTAAAATAATTTGAAAGCATGGATTTTTTTAATCTATCCAAAAAATGAACGTGCAACCCAATTACGGAAGATTAACATGTTTGCACTTTAAATAGTGTAAAACGTTAAACATTTATTCGTTTTCATGTAATACTCCGTAACTGAATTGCCAAACGAAATTAAAACTTCACAAATAAATACAAAAAACACGAATTTAACAGATATGCAAGCTAAGTACCCGCTTAAGCAATCAAAATTAGCAAGAACGAAAAATCCTGCGTCTGACATAGATTATGAAACCACCTTCAGAATATACTGTAACAAAACTTAACAGTTTATTAAGAGGAAATATGATGTCTAAACAAACAATTTGAAAAACTCATAACACATTTGAAAACCCAGTTTCTGCTGTTACAATCAATAGCCCGAAAAATAACCGGTTTTTTTTCTTTGCAGCCCTGAATATGATCTATGGATTTCTATGTACATTACTTAGTATACTGAAAGTTAGTTCAGTTAAACGAATAACACAGTTGAAAATTTCCATTCAGGCATTTCCGTGAATAAACGCAAATGTACTTGAGAACTTTTGTGCTGCCCTGTATAGAATCTATAGAATTTAAACACACCAAAGTAATATTTAAAAAAAAATTATTAAATTTAAAAACGCGTTCAACAACTGAAAATGCACTTCTAACAATTATTGTTCATAGGTTTCAATAGTTCAATTTCTTCTGTTGCCAAATTCTTTTGTGTGTCTCTGTAAATAAACGTTAATTTCTATGAACACCATATTATACATAAAGCGCCGTGTAGTTCACGTCAGTGATATATTTAAATTTCAGTTATGTTTCATATAGTGTAATAGCATTAAAATACACCGCAAACGATTTTTTCACATAGACCGTGACCGGAATTCTTTTGAGTGTCTCTGCAAATGAACTGTAAATTCTATACACTTAATTTTCAATACTGAACATGCCATAGTGATACCCAATAACATCTATGAATATCATGGCAATCGAACTATATTTACGCGAGTTAGAACACGGACGGACCGACAGACAGACAAACCGAATTCATAAACACTTCAACTTTTTTAGAAAATGTTAAAAGGTTGTTATAAATACATAAATCTTTCGCGGTTAACCGCTGCGGCTAGTATATTAATAAGCAATCTAAGAAAATATGCTAAATATAAACGATCTGTTAGAGTTTTCAATTAAAAACAATTTTTACCTAGTACACCGACCGGTATATCGAGCATCTTTTACATAGGTAGACCGAGTTGGATCGCTGGGCGAATATAATTCGATAAAAACTGAAATATTTCAGTACAAACCTTTCGGCTTCTTTTAACAAGGATAAAATTCACTTAAAATAGAGAATACGTATATTTTACATGCGTAAACAAAAGTGTAAACATACGTAACGTAAGCTTAATTAATAATATTGACCTATATCGGAATTCTAAAATAAATAGAGAAAAGAAAAAGTAATCAAACTGTTTGTTTTAACTTAAAAACTCGTTGAAGTTAATAAAAATTCTTTAAATTGACATAAAATTACTTGAACAGAATACTTTTATAGATGTAAACAAATAATAATTATTTTAATTTTTTAGCATCTATTACAAACACTGAAAAAAAAAAAATAAAAAGATTTTAACACTAAAAAATTGGAACTTATTTTATCCATTTAAACGATTATTTTAAGAGAATGTGATGTCTTAATTAAACTAAATTATATTAATTAAATTGCTCAGAAAAAATGAAATCCTTCGAAAGGAAAATCTCCAGCAAATACTTGATATAATAAGCGGCCGTTCGAATTAGAAGCTGATTCTCGCAATATCACCACCTATTTCATAACTTAGATGCAAATTCATATCATAAATATCTTTACAAATGTTTTAAATCTTCTGCTACGCATTTCTTTAACGTGATAAAAATATTGTCTCGATGCGCGTTTTTAAATTGACACACCTGTTGGCTTCTCACGTTTCCTCCAACGAATGAAGGCTGTTTCCCTATTACCAACTCATCCTCACATGATGCTCTCAGAGGAGAAGCCCTACGTGCCGGGAGAAATTACGCGCGCAGTTCCAAATCATCGAAAATGACGTCAGTGTGTTTGATGAGTAATCAGCGTGGCGGGAGGAATCGCAAGTCGTACGTTCTCCCTTTCGACCAATCAGGTGGCAGGCGCGAGGCCTTAAAATCTGAAGTTTTGCGTTCCGGCTTATCAATTCGATCGCAGCAGCAGCAGCTCTATCGTCAGCGAACACTGGGGGAAAGCCGCAGAAGAAATCTCTTTATAGTTTGCTTCTCCGACATTCCCGGCGTTTGGAATTTTCTTCTCTCGTCTTAGTTTCGAACTTTTTTTCGATATGACCGCCGTAGTTGAGATCGCAATGCCTCTTCCTCCACCTAAACTACACATCCCATCCCTAGTGATAGATGATGCGGACGATGAGTCTTCCGGAGGAAATCACAGCGAAGAAGGGGGTCTCAATTTCTCCGATTCAGACCCTAAAGACTCAGGGATAGAGTGTGGGAATTCAGATCTGAATTCCGAATTGCCAGATCAAGAAACAGCCGCCTCTATTTTGAAAATGGTTGAATTTTACTTGTCAGATGACAATATTCTGAAAGACCCTTTTCTCTTGAAGCACGTGAGGAGAAATAAAGAGGGATACGTCAGCGTCAAATTATTAGCTTCTTTCCGAAAAGTAAGGAGCCTTTGCAGAAACTGGAAAGCTGTCGCGTACAGCATACAGAAGTCAAAGGTATTAGCCCTGAATGCTGATGGTACAAAGGTAAAGAGACTGAGTCCTCTTCCCGATCATGATGAGACTGTAACATCCAGATCTGTTATCGTATATGGTTTCAATCATGACAAACCATCTGTGGACAGTATCAGTGAACTGTTTAGCAAATGTGGAGATATTGCTCTAGTCAGAATCTTAAGACCAGGTGGTTCCATTCCATCCGATGTTAAGCGCTTCCTGTCCAAAAATCCTGACGTGCAGTCAAAAATATGTGCCCTTGTCGAGTTTGAAGATTACGCTTCTGCAAAGAAAGCTTTAGACAGTGAACAAGCAAACGGAATCAAAGTGGTTCCTGTTCAGTCTAAAGAACGAAAATCACCGACAACTAAGAAAGATGTCAATGCCAATACCAAAAATGTGCTAACTAGTCCATCGGAAATAATTCCGAAAGAAAGTCCGAAAAAGAAAAAGAAAAACCGAAAAGCATCCAATAACGAAAAGAAATCTTCAGAAAATGCAAAGAACCTGGCAGCTGACGATCAGAAGAGAACCAGACGCAGTTCCAGTGGTTCCATGAGTTCTCAGAGTTCGGGTTACCTGTCTTCGTCTCCTAGCAACAATAGCGGCTATCTTGACAGCCGGTATCCTCGACGACACAGCTTCAATCCAGCTATCTACAATGATCCAAATTCTGCCTTTGCGTCTCTGAATAGCAGATACAACGGGTCCCGGGATCGACTTCAGAGGACCGGAACTGAGGGGTCTGCTACTCTGAGTCCGTGGAGACGACGAAAGGAGCAGATGATGCAGTCCGACACCAACTTATCCGCATCCTCCAATTCCTCAGCTGTTTCTCTGCTGCAGAGTCTTCCAGTAAAAACTATCAGATCTCCAAGAGGTCCGGACGGCACAAAAGGTTTCCTGCCCAGACAGAGATTGCCTTCAACAGCAGAGTGAAAACGGTACTGTAAATCCATTCTTTTCCAATCATTCTACCAGTTCTTTCAGTCTTGTGCCAGTTTTATTTGTACCCCAGATCTTTCAGAACTGTAGAACTGTAGAAGACGATTGTCTTAGACTGTAAATAGTATTATTAGCCATGTGATGGCAATCAAGAGCTCGAAACAGTTTTTTTGGAACTGTTTAATTGATTTTATGTCACTTAGAAGTATATTATTTATTGTTAATTTTATTTTGTAATATTATTTAAATGTTATTTATTATTTATTGCTTCCAGAATATACCAGAGAAACAGTAATGAAAATTAAATTGTATGAATATATTTATTAATGAATCATGAAGTTTATTAACATATATTTCTAATTGTTTGCCATTTAAAAATAATTTTGGATCCAATATTATTTGATTTCCCATACCTTGTTATATTGGTTATTATCTTATTAATATTTAAATTTTCTTTCTTTATTTATTTATTTTGTAATAATTAAATAAATTTAAAAAAGCAAAAAATATCAAATTTAACTGTGAATTATATTACATTTTCTTTTCGAATATTGCAATCCAATTTTACTCTAAAATTGGTTGAACGTATTACATAATATAATACTTAACTTTAAAGTGCTCTTAAACTTTAGCGATATGTCTCAATCGTAAAAGATGCAATAATTTTAAATCATTGCAAAATTTTACTGTGCTATGAATCACACTTGTCGGATTTTATTATTATTATTATCATTATGCCAACGAGCTCAGACAGTATTGTTGTGTAAATAGTTGTAAATACTTTCGTTAAGTTTTATTGTGAATCAATATTTACATTTTTCTTGTTCATTTTTATGTTTCTAGTTATTGTATGTAAAGTACACACTTGTTGGCCTTTTTGCTTGTTTTATTGCAGGTGTGTATTGTATATTTATGTAAAATAAAAAAAATTGTTCTATTATATATCTCTTTTTTTATGACTGAAAAGATTTGTTTAATTATCAAATCATTAAATTAAAGAAAAAAAGAGTATAAATATGTTTTTATTGCGTTAGTAATCATTTTTAATGAATTTGTAGTAATTTTTAATGACTTTATTTGGTGGCGCTTTTTTTTTTTAAATCTACATTTAATAATAGCTAAAGAAGTATATAGATGGATGAAAATGACATAATTAGGATGATAATTGAAAACGTTTGATTTTTAAATATCTGATATTTATTAAGGAGCATAGAATTTTAATAAAAGAATTAATTTGTTAAATACCTATTTCTAATTAATATAATTGGAATATTTATCTAATAATTGTTAATTATTATTATTATTTATTGTTTTTTTATGAATGATGAATTTACATTTGTAAATACATGATTTACAAGATATAAAGGTAAGGAAGTAAAATGTGAAAGTCCATAAATGATAATACGAAAATAATCTGTTCTGAAATACAATCATGAATATTGATGTTTAATAACAAACATTTTTTGAAAATTAAAATAATTAATAAAGTGGGCATTTTATATTAAAAAATTATGTAGTAATTTTTAACTAATTATTTAAAAGATATTCAAATTATCATTGAAAATATCATTGTTTCACAAAATAAGAAATTTGAATATTTTTTAATCGGTAAATTACACTTTTAATGAATATTAAATTTATTTTTGAAATTACTCGATTTACAAAACTTGAAGAAAGTGTGTTTATTATTAATATTATTATTCGTAAAAGGGAACAATTAAAAGATTATTTCTTTTATTACTACAATTGAAGTTCCTGTTTTAAAGAAAATATCCAGAATTGTATTAAAAAATACACAGGTTTCAAGAAGAAGATGAAAATTATTTTTCAGAAATGAAGATATTGATATAACGAAAATTACAAACTTATATGAAAAAAATGCTTATGACTTATAAAAAAAAAAGGAGAAAGAAAGTTGAAAATAAATAAAGAAATCATATAAACCCCGTTGATTATTTAAAGAATATTAAAATTAACATTGAAAATATACCTTTTTTTCGAAATATGAAATTTAAATATTTTTTATGTACTAACTTTTAATTAAACTTTCAATGAATTTAATTTTTATTTTTTAATTTGGTCTTGAAAATACTTGGTTAAAAAAATATAAAAAAAGATTAAATAAATTATTTTTTTAATTAAATCTGTATTTATTATTATTATTATTGCTATTTAAAATTTAAAGAAAAGAAAATATCCAGAACTATATAAATATATATACATGACAGAAAAATGTTAATCAGCTGTGATAAAATGAAAGTTACAAATATGTAGCGTTAACAAATACTAAAATAGAATAACACAATAAAGAAAAAAAGTGTCTTATTAAAAAGAAAAATTTACTGCATTAAACTCAGAGAATTAAGAATTTTTTTTTTAAGTTTATTTATTTTAAATAATATGTTGAAGGAAATAAAGTTCCTCCATGAATATTTACTGAGAGAGGGAAAATAAAAACAGTAACAGTGGAAGGTTAAAAATATTTGAATGTTTATTTTTTAAACACAGATTTACTTAAAAAATGATCAGATGAACAAGCTTTATTTATAGATAAGTGCTGTGAATACGACATGAAGGAATTTCTCTTCTTTACATTTCTTTATTTCAGATCATGTGGAAATATAATAAACATTCTACCTGAAAGTTTCATACAAATTATACTAAAAAAATTATGTTATTAAATATATCTTACAAACTTATAAATTTTGAATAGCATGCTTAGAAAAGAAAGTTACTCAAAGAATATTTATAGAAAGAGAAAAACATATTTTTGCACACATTCGATAACAGTTATGGGAGGGAAATGGAAATAGTCTAATAGATTATACATTTAGTAGAATGATCTTAGAAAACTGTTAATTGGAAGTAAAAGCTATGATAAAATTAAAGTTACAAATATGTCGCATTAACAAATATTAAAATATACTCAAATATTAATTTTTAAAAAGAAGAAAGTCTTTAAAAAACATTACTGAATTAAATTAAGACTATTAAGAACATTTTTCAAATTTATTTATTTTAAATAATATGTTGAAGTTTTGCCTTGAATATTTTGCTAAGAGAGGAAAAAAATTGAAAAACAATAACAGTGAACGCGTAAGAAAAAGGGTTAAAATGTTTGACTATTTTAAATTTTTAAATACAAATTTACTTTAAAAAATCGTCAGGGGAACAAACAACCTTTGTTTATAGATAAGTGTTGTAAATACGACACGAAAGAGTTTCTCGCCTTTACATTTATTTATTTTAGATCATGTGGAAAAATAATATACTTTCTACCTGAAAGTTTCATACAAATCCTAGTAAAAAAAAGTATGCTATTAAATATAGTTTTCAAGCTTATAAATTTTTGAATAACACGTGTTTAGAAAAGGAAGTTACTCAAAGAATATTTCCCCAAAGAGAAAAAAACATATTTTTGTACACATTCGACAGCAGTTACGGGAGGAAAATGAAAATAGTTTAATTCATACTCAGGTGTTAGAATGAAGCTAGAAAACTGTTAATCAATACTAAAATCTGTAATAAAATGAAAGTAACAAATATATAGCATTAACAAATGTTAAAATAGAATTAAAAAAGAAAGTCTTATAAAAAAAATACTGAATTAAACTGAGACTATTAAGAATATTTTTCAAATTTATTCATTTAAAATAACATGTTGGAGAAGCTTCTCCATGAATATTTACTGAGAGAGGGAGGGGAAAATGAAAACCAATAATAGTAAAGGGGTAGGGGGTTAAAAATATTTGAGTTTTATATATATATATATATATATATATATATATATATATATACAAATTTACTTTAAAAAATAATCAGAGGAACAAGCTCTGTTTATAGATAGATAAGTGTTGTAAATATGACCCGAAAGAGCTTCTCGTCTTCACATTTCTTTATTTTAGATGATGTGGAAAAATAATAACCTTTTTACCTGAAAGCTTCATACATATCATATCAAAAAGAAAGTATGCTATTAAGTACATTTTTCAAACTTATAAACTTTAAATAACATTTTTAGAAAAGGAAGTTACCCAAAGAATATTCATTTAAAGAGAAAATACATACTTTTGTACACATTCGATAACAGTTATGAGATGAAAATGAAAATAGTTTAATACATACACTACACAGGTATTAGAATGAAGCTAGAAAACTGTTAATCAGAAGTAAAATTTGTAGTAAAATGAAAGTCACAAATATATACTATTAACAAATACTAAAATAGAATGAAATAATGAAGAAAAAAAAGGAGTCTCAATAAAAAGAAGTATTTACTGAATTAAACTGTATTAATATTTTTTAAATTTATTTATTTTAAACAATATATTTAAGTAAATGAAGTTTCTCCATGAAAATTTACTGAGAGAGGGAAAAAAATAAAAAAACAGTAACAGTGGAAGTATAAAAATATTTGAGTATCTATTTTTTAAATACAATTTTACTTAAGAAATCACCAGAGGAACAAGCTTTATTTATAGATAAGTGCTGTGAATACGACTCAAAAGATTTTCTCACCTTTACTTTTCTTTATTTCAGATCATGTTGAAAAATAATAAACTTTCTACTCGAAAGTTTCATAAAAATCATACTAAAAAGTATGCTATTAAGTATATAGGGTGACGGATCTAGTAGTTGATCAAATAAGGTCGGTGCTACGGGGATTTTATAATATTTCCTTCCTTTTAAATTTTAGAAGTAAACAAACATGATTGCTACAACCCTTAATGAATGTCCTATAATGGGCAAAAATGAAATCTACGGAAATTAAATAGCAACAAAATTATAAGTAAATAGTTTCTTCAATTGCCGTTTACCCAGTAGTTGATCAATCGAAGAAATCAGTCGAAAATTCAAAAAATAATCTTTAAAATATCATGCTTGAGCTGTGATTAACAATAATTCATATATAACTATTATTTGAAATACGCAAGATGGAAGTGGATTATTTTAATTTAGTGTAATGGTCTCCTACTAATCAAAAACTAAATTTTTACATTTTCTAATTAAAAAAAATTTCATAAAATGGCTTTTCTTACAGCCAGCAGGCAATTGATAACAATGTGACAAGAGGTGTTCCAACATTCAAACAAAAATATTATGTCTAGTGCCAGGTGTAAAAATCATTTCCTCCTGAAATGGTTCAATATTTCAAAAATTTGATCAACTACTGGAGCAGTCACCTATTTCAAACTTATAAATTTTAAATAACATGGTTAGAAAAGAAAGTTACTCGGGTAATATTTATTCAAAGAGAAAAACCATACTTTTGTACACATTCGATATCAGTTATGGGAAGGAAATGAAAACAGTTTGATGTAGTACATCTATTTGATAAATACATTTATTAGAATGAAACTAAAAAGCTGTTAATCAGAAGCAAAAGCTGTAATAAAATGAAAGTTACAAATATATAGCATTTACAAATATTGAAATAGAATTATATATATATATATATATATTAAGAAAGTCTTTAAGTTGAACTAAGACTATTAAGAATATTTTTAAAATTTAATTATTTTAGATAATATGTTGAAGGAAATGAAAACAGTTTAATGTAGTACCTCTATTATATAAATACATTTATTAGAATGAAACTAAAAAGCTGTTAATCAGAAGCAAAAGCTCTAATAAAATGAAAGTTACAAATATATAGCATTTACAAATATTGAAATAGAATTATATATATATATATATATATATATATATATATATTTTTTTTTTTTTTTTTTTTTTTTAAGAAAGTCTTTAAGTTGAACTAAGACTATTAAGAATATTTTTAAAATTTAATTATTTTAGATAATATGTTGAAGGAAATGAAAACAGTTTAATGTAGTACCTCTATTATATAAATACATTTATTAGAATAAAACTAAAAAGCTGTTAATCAGAAGCAAAAGCTGTAATAAAATGAAAGTTACAAATATATAGCATTTACAAATATTGAAATAGAATTAAATATACATATATATATATTTTTAAAGAAAGTCTTTAAGTTGAACTAAGACTATTAAGAAAATATTTAAAATTGAATTATTTTAGATAATATGTTGAAGAAAAGGAAGTTTCTCCATGAATATTTACTGAGAGAGGGTAAAAAATTAAAAAGACAATTCCAATGCAAGGTTAAAAATATTTGAGTATTTATTTTTTAAATACAAATTTACTTTAAAAATCATCAGAGGAACAACCTTTGTTTATAGATAAGTGTTGTAAAGACGACATGAAAGAGTTTCTCGTCTTTACACATATATTTTTTATTTCAGATCGTGGGGAAAAATAATATACTTTATGCCAGACAGTTTTATACGAATCATAGTGAAAAAAGTATGGTATTAAGTATAGTTTTCAATTTTGAATAACATATGTTTAAAAAAAGGAATATACTCGAAGAATATTTATCCAAAGAAAAAAAAACATACTTTTGTACACGTTCGATAAAAGTTATGGGAGAAAAATGAAAAGAGTTTATTGCATACACAGATATTACAATAAAGTTAGAAAACTGTTAATCAGAAGTAAAAGTTGTAATAAAATAGTTTCAAATATATAGCATTAATATATATTAACACCGAATTAAATATAAAACAAGTGGGTAAGTGTGATCACAGATCGCACAGAGGGTTTCGTTTAATATTCCTTTCAAAACACTTTATCCTTTTGAAAAATCTGTTACTTCCACATTTCGCGGCAAGGGGCGCACTCTATTCTAAACAAACCTTTATCCGAACGAAACTCCGTTTCACATACTATCCATAGATATATTAGTCGAGGGGATTGGACCCATAGCACCCGAGATAAGTAGGCGCCCATGGCGGTAAAAAGTGGAACTAAAACATGTAAGGCTATGGTGCATAATATGAAAGAATGGTCAAAGGGGTGTCGGCAAAAGTTGGAAAAGTGCTCCCCAGGTGAAAAGGGTGGAGGTTAGAAAAATTGCTTAAAATATACAAGTTAGAACACGGAGGAGTAAATAATATAAGACTTTATGAAAATTTTATGATTTGTCGTGTGGTATGAGGTATTCAGCTATACGTATGCAAAAATTCATGTTTCCAACTTAATTAGGGGCTTTCTTAGAAAGAATTGCTTAAAAGACATATGTGGTAGCTCAAAGGGTTAAACGTAAGACTTTTTCAAGATTTTATGATTTGTCGCCTGGCCTCAGGTGTTCTACTATAAGTATGCAAAATTTCAAATCTCCAATTTAATAAGGGGTTCAGTTAGAAAGAATTGCTTAAAATACGCGTGTGGGAGCCCAAAGGGTTAAATGTATGACTTTTTCAAATATTTATGATTTGTCGCATGATGGTGTTCAGCTATAAGTAGGCAAAATTTCACGCCTCCAACCTAAATAGGGTGCCACTTAGAAAGAATTGTTTAAAATACACATGTAGGAGCCCAAAAGGTTAAATGTACGACTTTTTCAAAATTTTATGATTTGCTGTTTGATGTGAGGTGCTCAGCTATAAGTATGCAAAATTTCACGCCTCCAACCTAATTAGGGGCTCGCTTAGAAAGAATTGTTTAAAATACACATGTGGGAGCCCAAAGGGTTAAATGTACGACTTTTTCAAAATTTTATGGTTTGTTATTTGATGTGAAGTGTTCAGCTATAAGTATGCAAAATTTCACTCCTCCAACCTAATTAAGGGCTAACTTTGAAAGAATTGTTTAAAATACACATGTGGGAGCCCAAAGGGTTAAATGTACGACTTTTTCAAAATTTTATAGTTTGTCGTTTGATGTGAGGTATTCAGCTATAAGCATGTAAAATTTCACGCCTCCAACCTAATTACAGGCTCACATAGAAAGAATTGTTTAAAATACACATGTGGGAGCTCAAAGGGTTAAATGTACGACTTTTCAAAATTTTATGGTTTGTCATTTGATTGTTAGGTATTCAGCTATAAGTATGCAAAATTTCACGCCTTGAACCTAATTAGGGTTCACTTAGAAAGAATTGTTCAAATACACATGTGGGAGCCCAAAGGGTTAAATGTACGACTTTTTCAAAATTTTATGATTTGTCGTTTGGTTTGAGGTATTCAGCTATAAGTATGCAAAATTTCACTCCTCCAACCTAATTAGGGTTCACTTAGAAAAATTGTTTAAAATACACATGTGGGAGCTCAAAGGGTTAAATGTACGACTTTTTCAAAATTTTATGATTTGTCGTTTGATGTGAGGTATTCAGCTATAAGTATGCAAAATTTCACGCCTCCAACCTAATTAGAGGCTCACATAGAAAAAACTGTTTAAAATATACATGTGGAAGCCCAAAGGGTTAAATGTACGACTTCAAAAATTTATGATTTGTCGTTTGATCTGAGGTGTCCATCTATAAGTGCGCAAAATTTCACGCCTACAACTTAATTAGGGACTCACTTAAAAAGAATTGTTTAAAATATACATATGGGAGCCCAAAGGGTTAAATGTAAGACTTTTTCAAAATTTTATGATTTGTCGTATGATGTGTGGTGTTCATCTATAAGTATGCAAAATTTCAAGTCTCCAACATGTATAGTTTCTGAGAACGGGCTCTGTGACAGACAGACAGACGGACAGACAGAGGAGCGAGACGAATAGGGTTTCGTCAGATGAACGAAACCCTAAAAATGATTAAATTGTAAAAATGTAAAAATTTTGTATTGTCATAGGAAACACATACTTGTGAACATAATTTTTATAATTCTACTCTATCAGGAAAGTGACTTAAAAATCAATTGCAAAATTCCATCTTTACATACAACAAGAATTTAAAATATTTGCTGCGGTAACAAACGCTAAGATTTTAAAAATAATTCTAGCTCCCCCCCCTCCTCGAAATATCACACTCCATTCTTTTTTACATTTTTTTCTATGTGTTATAAACTATCTTAAAGTTTCAAACAGACTGAGTGGCGGTCTTAACCAATAATTCAAAATATTTCCTGAAATTACTATTAGAAAATAGTGGTATGAAGTAAGCTTTCTGATGATGAATGAGTTATACTTATCCCATATCGCTGTTCAAAAAGCCCAGGCAAATTATTAGATTTCCTAATTTAAGTTAATTCGTGGTTAAATAAGCGCGTCTCTTCATTTTAATCGACGCATTTGATAGCAATAAACCGATTAATTAAATAATAATTAATATTTCAGCTTGTAATTAAGATAGGACTTAGATATGGGTATCAATGAAATCAGCGAGAAATTTGACATCGGGATGCCAAAAAATTTAATCAAAAAATTTAATATTTAAAAAGTTAAAATTTCGTATTAAAATATGCTATTATGGAAAACCGCAGCGTCGTCATGTCTACCTGCTTTCCCGCCGAATTGAAATCTTTTTATTTCCTTGTCTTTCCAATTAAAGAAATTAAATTTTTATCGATCGATTTTTAGTGGATATTTTAACTTATACACATCGCAGAAATGTGAACTTTATACCAAATGAAAGTAGATTTTTTTCTGCGTCTGTCTATTCCATTTACAAATTTCTCGGACCAATATTTTCTGATATACGATTTCGCTTTAAAATCTCCACTTCATTTTTCGGCTTAATTTCCTCCGTGGTAACCGTGCATTCGGCTGATTTTACTGGCAACCCTTAGGAGAAACACGGATGATTTCGAGAAAGTCCGTTTGAATTTGCGTTAAAAAGGTGGATTGGTTAATTTTAGAAGTTAATTAGCCCGTAATTCGGTTAATTACCAACTTTTTCAAAATTTTATGATTTGTTGTTTGATGTAAGGTGTTCAGCTATAAGTACCCAAAATTTCAAGTCTCTAACATGTATAGTTTCTGAGAACGGGCTCTGTGACGGACAGACGGACAGACAGACAGACAGAGGAGCGAGACGAATAGGGTTTCGTGAGATGAACGAAACCCTAAAAAAAAAGTCTTATTAAAAAAAATACTGAATTAAGTTAAAACTATTCAGAATACACTTCAAATTTATTTATTTTAAATAATAAGTTGAATCTTCTCCTTGAATATTTACTGAGAGAGACAAAAAAATTGAAAAACGATAACAGTGAAGTGAATGGGGGTTTAAATAAAAAGGAAAGTGCCCAGTTAAACTGGTGGCATTGAGCTCACAGGCTATTCCCACTAATTGTATATTATACTTATTTCAAAGAATAATCACCTTTGAAAAATAAATTAAGGTGGATTATCCACCTGTTTCACCCTTTTTCCTCCAAATCTAATAAGGGAAGCGCCTTATCAGAATAAACCTGTGTACCAAATTTGAAGCAAATCGGATAATTTTGCTGTAAAATCCCATTTATCTGAATTAAGGGGGAGGGATTATCTCCCCCATTTCCTACTTTATGCTGAGCCAATGAACCTTCAAATCTAATCAGAAAAGCTCCTTATCAGAATGAGCCTAGAATTTTTTTTTAAAGTAAATTGAATAATTCTGCATGAAAACCCATTTATCTAAATCAAAGAGAGGGAACTTGCCCCAATTTCCTTTCTTTTATACTTAACCAATGAACCTCCAAATCAAATGAAGGAAGCGCCATATCGGAATAGACTGGTATATCAAATTTGAAACAAATCGAATAATTCTGCATGAAAAACCCATTTATCTAAATTAAGGGGCGATAGCCCCTCTTCCCCCCCTTTATATTTAACTAATGAACCTCCAAATCTAATCAAGGCAGCTCCTTAACATAATAAAAAGGTATACCAAATTTGAAGCAAATTGAATAATTCTACATGAAAAACCCATTTATCTAAATAAAGGGGGGCTAGTCCTTCTTTCCCCCTTTTATACTAAAGTAATGAACTTCCTAATCTTATCAGGGAAGCTCCTTAACATAATAAACCGGTATACCAAATTTGGAGCAAATCGAATACATGAAAAAACCATTTATCTAAATTATTGGAGGAGTAAGCCCCTTTCCCTTCTTTATACCTAAGTAATGGACTTCCAAATCTAATCAGGGAAGCTTCTTAACATAATAAACTGGTATACCAAATTTGGAGGAAATCGAATATTTCTGCATGAACAACCCAATTATCTAATTTAAGGGGGGGGGTGGACTAGACCCCCTTTTCCCTCTTTATCCTTAACAAATGAACCCCCAAAACTAATCAGGGAAGCACATTATCAGAATGAACTTAGAAAAAAAAAATTGAAGCAAATCAGATATTACTATCAAGAGTTATCGCGTTACGTACGTACATACTGAACCGGCGGACACACAAGGCCTGTGAGCTAAAAATCATCAGAGGAACAAACTTCGTTTATAGATAAGTGTTGTAAAATACAACTCAAAAGAGTTTCTCGCCCTTACATTTCTTCATTTTAGATTATGTGGAAAAATAATATACTTTCTACCTGAAAGTTCCATACGCATCATTGTAAAAAAGTATGCTATTGAGTATTTTTTTTAACTTTTAAATTTTGACTAATATGTTCAGAAAAGAAAGATACCCAAAGAATATTTATTCAATGAGAAAAACATACTTTTGCACACGTTCAATAACAGCCATGACAGGAAATGTAAAATAGTTGAATAGATATGGGGCATTCTCACAATCCTTTGACTTTCGGGAATAAAAATCTGGTGTAATTAATCTTGCTAAAATAACATTTTAATCTGATAGACGAATGCCTTAATGATTCAAAATAAAGAATAAAATGGTCAGCAGCAAAAATTTTTTTATTTAACTGAGGTTTAAGTTAAACTTGCGAGTTTAATTTTCCTTACCATTTTACTACTATAACTTTCTATTTTCATCTAAATTTTTACTTATAATGAATTTGCATAGTACCCACAGGGCATTCAAATAAGAAATAATAACAATGTAGTATTTTTAGTACAAAATTTTGGTATAACATTGTCTTAAAAGGGGGTGTTGAAAAAGGGACGGAAGGGAAAAAAAGGAGATGGTATAGGAAAACAGGGATAAATGGGGGAAAAAAAGGGATGGAACGGTATGGGAAATTTCCACTATTTTTAGGCAAATCATGTTAAGACTAATTGATAGCCACAATGCTAATTGATTTTTAGAAACAGTTATTTACATTGGATTAAATTTAAAAAAAAATAATTTACCTCGAAAAGTTCAGGAATAAACCTTGGGGACGGTAAGACTACCAATAAAACAACCGATGCTTGAAATTGATATTTAAATGCTGATTTAAATTCTGCAGTAAATTTAGTGTCAAAGAATTTTATACATTCTTTTTCTAGCATACTTCTGCGTGAGAAAAAACTTGAAAAAAATTCTGTGGCTGCATCTGAAGTGATTTTCTGCATAAGTTTAGCAAGAGGGACGGTAAGGAATCTAAAACCCAGGGACACAGCTCAAAAAATAATATCAACCGTAAAAATGTGTGCAGGTTAATTTTTTGCTACATATTTATATAAAACAATTGTCCCAGTTTCGGAAAAAAATTACATCAAATTACTTTTATTGAAACAACTTTATGCAGACAGCTCCAAACTTAAAAATCAGCACCAGGGACACGGGACGGTATAGGAGTTTTCCTGGTATTTGGACCCCCAACATCGTCCAAAACTTATTTATCTCATTAATATTGTTATGCAATCATGCAATGGAAAGTTTTCCAGGATATGAAATTTAAAAAAACCACAAGATTCGTGTACTAAAATAAAAATTATTATTCAGGGACTTAAAAGTCGAAAGATTGTGAGAATGTCCCATATACAGGTTTCGTAGCCTAAGGTAATTTAAGGGGTTTGAATAACAGAATTTTCGTAAAGTAGTGGTCGCCATACCAAAACACAGGTTTTTTTCATTAAATTAGGCAAATATTACTCTATGAAAAATCTGGCATTCTTCCCCTGAGGCGTACGAACCCCGATATAGTATATATTTTATGTTAATAAAAGTAGAGGGAAAAAATACCAAAGGAACAAACATTGTTTAGAGGCAATACAATAAATACGTAGTAAAATATTTTGTTTTTATTTACACTTCTTTAAAAAACATACTTTTTTACTACCTCAATAATAGTCATGATGGGAAAATGATAAAGTTGAACAGTTTTCTTTTAATGTAGCATACAAATGTGGCTAGAAAAAAAAATTCAAGGAAATTTGTTTATAGGTAAGCATTAAGCGCTGAACATTCATAAACTATAACCTTTCATCTTGCATAAGGAAAAAACATTGTATATACAATAAAATTTCACATCTTTTTCATGGCTATTATCATTGAAATAATCATGCAAACTTAAAATTTTCAATTTAGAAGCTTTACAATGAGTGCCTTCTAAGGTAAAAGCACATATTGGAATATTTAATTCACATTTAATAGTTATACCAGTGCAAAAAATAAGTTTGTGTATTTTTGTAATAAAAATACAACACAACAGGAAGAAATTTCTTACAAAATAGGGTGAAATATATATGAGGACGTGAGTTTCAGAACTCGCCTTTTCCAGAAAATGAAATTTGGGGAAATCGCGAAAAAAACTCCTACTATGTCCATTGGTTTTCATTGTAAACCAAGATTTTACAATTGCAGAAATACGGGATAAATCTATTCTTTTTGCAGACGATTTTTTTTTTCGGTACAGGTTTACCAATAAAATAGATTGATAGAGAAAACGCGACTTTTTTAAATTTTGGATAAGGGGCTGTACATATATAACGTTATCAATTTTTTGGTAATTTTGGACTCCCTCTCCCCCTTACGATATAAACGTTATCATCCCTCGAAACTCCCCCTCCCCCATAATGATATCGTTATCAATGTCTGAAAATTTTTTAAATTTTTGGAAATTTTTTGTTTTGTTTGGAGTGATATACAGATATGGTTACATTTTTTCGCATAATTTATTGATTCAAATGAAGAGAAGTCAATAAAATATCACTTTATATATGAAATAACTTTATATTAAATAACACTTAAAAGAAATAGTTATTATTCGAAAGTATTAAATAATATCCTTTTGTTACATAATGCATTCAACAGTAATAAGGTCTTTTTGCACTTGGTCCCGCACGGGGAGGGGCAGGCAGAACTCCTCATCAGCAAAACAAGTGGACAACATTCTTTCCCTTTTATTTGCTAGTAAATACAAGTATAATTTCAAACATACTTCGAATACGGTTTGTAGAACGGCGGATTATATACGCATACATGTATGACAGAAGAATAGGAATGTTTAATGTTGGGGTATTCCATATTTTGGAATTAAATCATTTTATAGCGATTTTAATAATAACTTTGTACTTTCATAAAAAAAATAGATAATATACTATAAAGAGATAGCATACTATTTTGACGTAACGACCAGGTTACAAATAAAAAGAAAAAAAATTGGTTGGATGAAAAATGATAACGATATCAAAAGACAACCCCTCCCCCCCCCCCCTAGAGATATATTACGATATCATGTGCCAGACCTCCCCCTCCCCCTTAAAATTATAACGTTATATATGCATAGCCCTAAGGTGAGTTTTGAAACTCACGTCCTCATGTATATATGTAATTAAAATGAAATCCCATGTGTAAAAATCAAAGAAAAAAAATTAAACCCAGAAAATTGAAAATTCAAATAAATAAAACTTTGAAATCATCATAGGAGAGTCATAAGAATAATTCACAGTAAATATATGTTATTTCGTCGAATATATGTAATTAAAATAAAATGACATATGCAAAGGTAAATGTAAAAATTAAAGATGAAAAAGTATTAAACGAGAGAGTGAAAATATAATACAAAAAGGAAACACTGCGAATGTAATATGGAAGCATATCAGAGGAGCCTTATACCCACAATTCAAAGTGAAGAAATGTTATTCCATCGAACATTTGCAACATAAGGTCAAAAAATGACAATAAAAGCTCCTTATAAAGTATAAAAACAATCCAGGATGATTAAAACTAAGGATCGACCCAAACCGAAACCGAATTTCAGTAATCTTCCTATTTTCGGCAGAAAAAGAAACTTAAAAAAAGGTAATTAATACGTTACATAAATATACATGATTGTTAATTAATTATACGTGTTTATTAAACAAACATAATTATTAATTTATTGTGTCCCAAGTAGCATCTCTGTGCCTCAGACAAAACTTTTTATTTTCATATAAAATAAAGTGTAATTAATTCAGCAATGACCCAGAATGATTTTCTAATTATACAATTTTTTTCTAATTAAAAAATGCTTTAGATATACGTACCTCAATTTATCTTTTATAATGATTTTTGTAAATGATCATCTGTTATACTAAAACTTTCTCAAAGAGCATTAGAAACACTTCTGCAGTTTCAAACTAAAAATTTTCTATTACTATTAAGTCTGCAACTTTTAATGAGCACGTGAATAGCGTCGTCAAAGTTCAGTCCTATAGGCATTGCTTACTTTATAATTGCACTCACGTCTGAGTCGGAGATGACTGATAATTGTAAACAGAGACGTTCATAGCAATAAATAAAGAGTGTCTCATTTGATCCGATACAGCTCAAATCAAAGAGTAATGTTTTTCCGAAAATCCGGCCAAATTTTCAGCAGCATTTTCGCCGAAAATTCGTTTTCGGCGAAACTCAGATTATGGTCCGAAAACGAAACTGAATTTTCGGTCGACCTCTAAATAAAACATATTCATGAAATAAATGAAAATACAACAAAAAAACTTTAAAAAATAAAAAAAAAGTAGCTCACCAAGAAGTAAAATTGGCATGGATGCAAACGGATTCATAACGACACCACGTTCTATGGGTTAGCTAAGTAACATAAGCCAGGATAATGAGAAAATGAAAAAAAAAATGTATTATATGTAGGGTGTTTAAGAAATGATGAGACAAATTTTTAGAGAAGATTCTAGAACACACTACAACAAACAATTTTGTATAGAAAATCCGGGACACACTTTATTTGTTTTGTTTTTTTAATACAAGGCTTCTAATTATAATGTGAAGCCTAATTTTTGTTCATTACTTTAACAATAATGGAGATAATCTAATGAAATTTTCAACAGAATTATGGTGTTCTTTGTGAATTGAGATGACAACGCGAAAAGCTTTGAATGAGTACAACTATGTCAGTAACACTATATATAATGAGAATAACATTCTGAAATACGAAACGCCTAGTTTAGAAATGCTTGGATGCGGTTAGTGGACACTTTACCTACTGTTCGTGGCATTATTACATTTTACATAAAGCAGGATAAATCTGTGAAAATCCAAGTACAGTATCATCGTAATTGTTAAAGTAAAAACGAAAATTCGGATTCAGACTCATGTGAGTGAGATACATGGCATTCTTGACCGAACACGTAATTTTCAACAAAAAACAAGTAATATAAAAATTTTGTTTTTAAAGTCAATTCCTACTTAAGTCATCAAAGAAAAATTTAATATAATCCCTTAAGCTAATATTAGTTTTGTTGCATTAAAATATCTCAATTTGTTGATTTTCCATAAGCAAATAGGTTTACAATGGAAGTCTATGGGAATTCGGCGAAATATTAGAGATATCGCCAAGTTGGCATCACTTTTGGGACTCATTTTGGTCACCAAATTTGGCGATATATCGCCACCTTGGCGACAAACTTGGTGGTATTTGGTGACAGAACAGGGTCCCCCCTATGGTTAACCCCCCTTATAGATATGAAGATGCATTAAATGCTTCAATAACTAATGGCCGCCATTTTGTCTCCCATGTAAATCTAAAATTAATTAATTAAAATTTAATTAATGAATTAATATTTGAAAAACACTGTATTAACGTCAATTATCATCCAGTACAAGTTTAAAAAAATTTATTTCAACTTAATAGGATGAATAATGAGTATTTTATTAACGACTGAAAATTTGAATAAGATATATAAATAAATAAATAAATTTAGAGAGAGTGTGAACTAATAGTAGGAATTGAATAAAACCGACTTCACAAGATTATTTATAGAGATCGACCGAAAATTCGGTTTCGTTTTCGTTTTCGGCCCAAAATCTGAGTTTCGCCGAAAATTCGTTTTCAGCAAACAGTCTATCGAAAATTCGGCCGGACCGGAACTCGCAAATTCTCAAAATCTCGTTTCTTCCTTCGAAAATTTTCAAAATTACTCGTTGACTTGAGCTGTATCGTCTCAAATGAGACACTCTTAAATTGAATGTTGCGAACTTCACTGTTTATAATTATCAGTCAGGACTGTCTCAAGACGTGAGTGCAAATCGTAAAGCAAGCAATGCACATATGACTAAACTTTGAAGACGCTTTTCACTTGCTCATTCAAAGCTGCAGAATTAACACTAATAGAAAATTTTTAGTTTGAATCCACTCGAATACTCTTTGAGAAAGTTCCCATATAACAGATGATCGTTGACAAAAACCATTATAAAATATGACATATTTATACCTAAAAAATTTATAATTCGAATAATTAGAAATTCAATTTGTGTCGTTGATGAATTAATTACATTTTATTTTATGTGAAAATAAAAAGTTTTGGTCAGAGTCACAGACAGCCAACTTGGGCCACACGTATAATTAATTAATAATTATGTATATTTATGTACATGTATTAAATATTTAAAAAAAAGTTTGGACATTTTCTTTTTTGTTTTCGGCCAAAAATAGGAAGATTACCTAAATTCGATTTCGGTTACTGTTTCGGTCTTAATAACCTGTTTCTATCGATCCTTGATTATTTGCTCTCATGCTTTTATGTCAACTCTGTGTCCTTCACTGGTTGGGTTATAGCGAGCCGATTCCAAAAATTGTTTTTGAAGTCAATTTGACACCCGACTTACTTCAACCCGAAACCCGAAATGGAATGAAAACAATCCATATTTTAACGCAATTATGGAAAAATGTTTCTAATATCAATTTTACTTTTATGTTAAAAAAATAAACATCTATATACTCAAAAAATCCTAGCCGGCCCGGCCTGCAAGCGGAGGTAGATTTCGAAGTTAAGTTTATTAATTGCACCAACAAAAACTAAATCATGATTAGATATAAATCCACTTTAACAGTTTTATCTGGCCGCTTTTGACGAGTTTTTATTTCATTTTTATATAATAGCCGGTTTTATCAGAATCATGTTACGGCGGTATTAAAAAAAATACTTTTCCATGCTCAACAACTCGAAATTTTCTGGCACATTTTCAGATTAATTTTTAATAGAAAAAATACGAAACTTGCTGACGTGATTTTTGAAAAGATTTATAAGCGACCCGTGTTTTTATTTTTCTTTCAATTAATTGAAACTTGATTAATAAACAATTATTTTCTCAGTAGGGCAATATTTTTCATTTCTAACAAAATAGCTTCGGGGAATTCTGTTCAAAATGCCCACTTTGACATCATTTTTTGAAATATATTCTGCCTCTATCAAAAAATCGATCACTGCGGTACATTATATAGTTTCTGAAGAAGAGAATCTATCAATTGGACGCGTTTGAGAGCAAAAATTAATTTTAAAATGAGTAAGAAAATAAGCAGCTTGGATTTGAATACATTCTTAATAAGATGATTTTTTTCTTCAACCGCTATGTATTTTTAATTTGTTTTTGCTGTAAGAATTCGTCCTATCAGAAACTTGTCTATATAAATTCTGAAGACAATATTAAGAAGATATATGATAAATTCATGGGGATTTTATATCTTGTGAATTGACGGAGTTATAGAAATTTTTCTTCTTCACCCCCCTTTTTTTAGGTAGATTTCGTATGAAATACTACCTATTGGGATCGTTCCTATGTTGGAATTTCTGAAAAATTTTTGCAGATCTACACCGATCATGACCCCTAGAACCCAAAACCACCCTCAGTAAAAAACTTTATCTATCTATCTATATATATATATATATATATATCACTTTCTTCTGGACACGATAACTTTCGTAATTCTGCACCAATCTCTTCCAAACTGATACATAAAATCAATGGGCATAAAATCTCGGTCAAGTTCGTTAATGGGCAAAATCAGACCAAGGGGACGGAAATAGGGAGGGGTTTTGTGAAAACAGAAACCCCCCCATAACTTCTTAATTTTTGTACATATCAAATCAGTTTAAAGTTTTTATTACTTCTAAAAATAGGGCCAAAAATTTATGTATCACAGATTTTTGATAAAGTTAAAAATGGGCTCAAGGGGCGCAAAAAATAGAGTTTTTGGGAGAAAAAAATTCATAACTTCGTCAATTCTCAAGATATCAATTCCAATTAATTTTATTATAAATCTCCTTAATATTATCTACAACTTTTATATTCACAAGTTTTTGATAGGACCAATTCGTACCGCAAAAAAAATTAAAAACGAAAACAAAAAGGGGGTTTGAAAAAGTAAAATATCCATAACTCCGTGAATTCAAAAGATATAAAATCCCCATGAATTTATCATATATCTTCTTAATATTGTCTACAACATCTATATAGACAAGTTTTGGATAGGACCAATTCTTACAGCAAAAACAAATTAAAAATACATAGCGGTTGAAGAAAAAAATCATCTAAGTAAGCGTGTATTCAAATCCAAACTGCGTATTTTCTGACTCAGTTTACAATTCATTTTTGCTCTCAAGGCCTTCCAATTGGTACGTTTTCTTACTCAGAAACTATATAATGTACCGTAATAGTCGATTTTTTTATAGAGGCAGAATATATTTTTAAAAATGCTGTTAAAGTGGGCATTTTGAACCGAATTTCCCGAAGCGGATTGTGTTGGAAAAATCATTGCATTAAGGATGCAGTCAAATCCAAACTGCTTATTTTCTGACTCATTTTTAAATTCATTTTTGCTCTCAAACGCATTTAATTGGTAGATTCGCTTATTCAGAAACTATATAACGTACCGCAATGATCGATTTTTTGATAGAGGCAGAATATATTTCAAAAAATGATGTGAAAGTGGGCATTTTGAACGGAATTTCCCGAAGCAATTGTGTTATCATTTTCTTCTGGACACGATAACTTCCGCAATTCTGCACAAATCTCTTCCAAACTAATACATAAAATCAAGGGACATAAAATCTCGGTCAAGTTCGTTAATGGGCAAAAGCGGGCAAAGAGGATGGAAATAGGGAGGGATTTTTTGAAAACAGGAAACCCCCCATAACTTCTTACTTTTTGTACATATCAAATCAGCTTTAAGTTTTTATTACTTTTAAAAATATGGCCAAAAATTTATGTATCACAGATTATTGATAAAGTTAAAAATGGGCTCAAGGGGCGCAAAAAATAGGGTTTTTGGGAGAAAAAAAAATTCCTTACTTCGTCAATTCTCACGATATCAAATCCGATAATTTTATTATGCATCTCCTTAATATTATCTACAACTTTTATATTCACAAGTTTTTGATAGGACCAATTCGTACCGCAAAAAAAAAAAAAAAATTAAAAACGAAAACAAAAAAGTGGGGTTGAAGAAGAAAAATTTTCATAACTCCGTCAATTCACAAGATATAAAATCTCCACGACTTTATCATATATCTTCTTAATATTGTCTTCAACATTTATATAGACAAATTTTTGATAGGGCCAATTCTTACAGCAAAAACAAATTAAAAATACATAGCGGTTGAAGAAAAAAATCATCTTATTAAGAGTGCATTCAAATCCAAACTGTCTATTTTCTTACTCATTTTTTAATTCATTTTTGCTCTCAAACGCATCCAGTTGCTAGATTCTCTTATTCAGAAACTATATAATGTACAGTAATGATCGATTTTTTGATAGAGGCAGAATATATTTCAAAAAATGATGTCAAAGTGGGCATTTTGAACAGAATTTCTCGAAGCGATTGTGTTAGAAACGAAAAATATTGCTCTGCTGAGAAAATAATTGTTTATTAATCAAGTTTTAATTAATTGAAAGAAAAATAAAAACACAGGTCACTTATAAATCTTTTCAAAAATCACGTCAGCATGTTTCATATTTTTTTTTTTATTAAAAATGAATCTGAAAATGTGCCAGAAAATTTCGAGTTGTTGAGTATGGAAAAATATTTTTTTTTAATATCGCCTTAACATGATTCTGATAAAACCAGCTATTTTATAAAAAGGAAATAAAAACTCGTCAAAAGCAGACAGATAAAACTGTTAAAGTGGATTTATATGTAATAATGATTTAGTTTTTGTTGGTGAAATTAGTATACTTAACTTCGAAATCTACCTCTGCCTGTAGGCCGGGCCGGCAGGGAATTTTTTTGTTTTCGTTTTTATTTATTTTTTTTTTTTGGTACGAATTGGTCCTATTAAAAACTTGTGAATACAAAAGTTGTAGATAATATTAAGGAGATGTATAATAAAATTAATTGGATTTGATATCTTGAAAATTGACGAAGTTATAAATTTTTTTCTCCCCAAAACCCTATTTTTTGCGCCCCTTGAGCCCATTTTTAATTTTATCCAAAATCTGTGATACATAAATTTTTGGTCCTATTTTTAAAAGTAATAAAAACTTTAAACTGATTTGATATGTACAAAAATTAAGAAGTTATGGGTTTTTTTCTGTTTTCACAAAACCCCTCCCTATTTCCATCCCCTTGGTCCGATTTTGCCCATTCACGAACTTGACCGAGATTTTATGCCCCTTGATTTTATATATCACTTTGGAAGAGATTTGTGCAGAATTGTGGAAGTTATTGTGTCCAGAAGAAAGTGATATATATATATATAGATAGATAGATACATACATACATGCATACATACATACACACACACACACACACACACATATATATATATATATGTATGTATAAAGTTTTTTACTGATGGTGGTTTTGGGTTCTAGGGATCATGATCGGTGTAGATCTGCAAAACTTTTTCAGAAATTCCAACATAGCAAAGACGCCAATAGGTAGTATTTCATACGAAATCTACCTAAAAGCGTAAAGCGGTGCTGTGTATCTAAACACCATATTAAACATTCGTGACGATTTGCCAATTTTTACAAAAGTCAAACCCTAAAGAGTATAACAAGTCAGAAATTGTAGATCAAATGAGGAAAATGAGGTGCGTTCGCACTATAAATAGTTGTATAAAGATTCAGATTTTGGTTCAATAGCTGTTGCACTCTTATGTAATAATGCATGAATACAACCTTCATTACGCTGGTTGTTGTTGGTTGAATGGGATTTTATGGCGCAAAGTCCCTTTAGGGACATTCTGCGCCAACCTTTATTACGATTATATAGATATTAAATTCAGTAATACGGAAATAATAAGACTCCATCTTAAATAGGACGTCATTGCCATGGCTACTTAGAATCATTACCTATCAAGGGATATCACTGAATAAATTACGTATGATAGGATGTAATAGAATGAAGAAAACCTTTATTAATATCTATTTTGGATTCGGTTTTCATAAACTTTGAAATTAAAAAATTTTGCACCAATTATACATATTAAATTTCAAACCATTCGGGCGGGTAGATTTTGCACTGTTATACGCGGACAGACGGACAGATCAGACGACGACTATAGGTCCTACATATTTATATATTTACGAATGCACCTAAAAAAAGGAACATTCAAATCGACAGGCAGACAAACCTATGGTTTTTAGATCCGAATGATATTCAAATGGTCTCTCCTAAGGAAAGAGGCATTCCAAAGAAAAAAAAAAATAGTATGAAAACCGGATCATCCATTCAAAAGTTATGCGTGGACATACATAGAAAGAATATATAGGTGCCCAGCAAACATTGGAATACGATTTAATTTTTTACCTGTTGAAGATAAGCAAGCAATGTAAATTGCAATGGAATGGTCCTGCCATGAATTTTCAAAAAATTACATTTTTAAAATTTTTATAGTTTTGAGTCTTATAACTTCTATTTAAAAACATTCTCACCGTGTTCTAGCAAGTAAAACAATAAAAATCCCGTTATTCTATAACTAAAACACACGAGTTATGTTAGTCTAAATGTTATAAAATTTCAAAACTTTCCGGCACTAAAAAACCCCAAGAAAAACACGTTTTAGTGCCATAAAGCTCCGAAATTTCATTTTTTGTACTGCAAAACGTTTGAATGTTGTTTTTAATTTTTACAATTTTTTTTTATGCAACTTACACTTGAACTTTTAGATTTTTCCCCTTTTTTTGACAGCACATTAATAAATACATTCATCGAATGTTTAAATATTTTTATATTAATGCGGTTCTCAAGTTATCTCAACAAGCGCAAAACTTTCTGATACATTTACTAACTCATTTTTAAACACAAAGGCACAAAATTGGCAGGGCTGACTATGGAAGCGATTTCGAATCGAAAGACGTTTTCTGTTTGCTTTTTCCAATTACTACTATTAGTTCACACTCCCCCTATATTTAATTTATTTATTTATATATATATATCTTGTTCAAATTTTCAATCGTTAATAAAATACTTATTATTCATCCTATCAAGTTGAAATAAAAATTTTTAAACTTGTACTGG
The DNA here is from genome assembly GCA_963932465.1 of Maratus speciosus. NCBI lineage: Eukaryota > Metazoa > Arthropoda > Arachnida > Araneae > Salticidae > Maratus > Maratus speciosus. Next base: position 501,128,149 of record OZ010790.1, read on the forward strand.
ATGACAATTGATATTAATACAGTTTTTTCAAATATTAATTCATTAATTAAATTTTAATTAATTAATTTTAGTTTCACATGGGAGACAAAATGCGGCCATTGGTTATTGAAGCATTTAATGCATCTTCATATCTATAAGGGGGATTACCATAGGGGGGACCCTGTTCTGTCGCCAAATACCGCCAAGTTTTTCGCCAGCTTTGCGATATATCACCAAATTTGGCGACCAAAATGAGTCGCCAAAAGTGACGCCAACTTGGTGCTATCTCTAATATTTCGCCAAATTCCCATAGAGTTCCATTGTAAACCTACTTGCTTATAGAAAATCAACAAATTGAGATATTTTAATGCAACAAAAACTAATATTAGCTTAAGTTATTATATTAAATTTTTCTTTGATGACCTAAGTAGGAATTGACTTTAAAAATAAAATTTTTATATTACTTGTTTATCCATTATTATATATCGAGTTACAAACGACTTTGGGTCACGTGACAACCGGTTTTTCTCCTCTCTTTGGCTGTTTTTTTTTTCCCTTTCGTCCGGAAATTCGGTTCAAAATGCCCACTTTAACGGTATTTTCCGAAAGATCTTTTACGTTCACCAAAAAACGGAAAACGTCTTCGATGACATAGTACCTGAATAACAACACCTGCCAATTCCATGCATTTTTGAACAAAAATGAATTAAAACTTGTGTCATAAAGTTGCCCCTTTGGATTTGTAAGAGACTGAAAACTAGAAAAAAAATCATGGCTGCACTTTCTTTATGTAATACAAATCAGCAGAAATGAAAGTTGCACATTATGTAATAGTCGATATTCTGAAGTACCTCCTATCAAAAAATAATACTAGAGGAGATAACTCTATTAGATTAGCTTTTATTCTCAAAGAGAAGGCGTAAAATATGAAACAAATGTCCTTTCTTTTAACTGTGTCAAACTGCGCGTCGAATTTAAGAGATAAGATATCAAAAACACACCATATGCTAGGTTGTAAGATTTTTTTTATCCACTTCATACATTGGAATTTCGATAAATACTTAACAAAGATAATTTTGTAATCTTCTGTCGCCCGACTTATGTTTATTTCCATATGATGCGTTTTAAATAAAAAATATGTTTGCAAACACTTGTAACAAACGAGACGATAAATGTCTCCTATCAATGGATCGATAAATCATATCTGTTAAGAATTTGTCATAATAACATTGGATTGACGAGTGCAGTCTGGATTTAGAGGTAAATCCCTCCCAAAACACTAACGGAAATAAAATAGAAAAACTTTTTTGCCCCGATATGCTATTTCTTTCGTCCAGCAATTAAAGTATCTTGTCTAAAAAATAACGCCCCGTTGTATAAACCAGACGTAAAACAAAGAAGATGTATCATTTTACGGTTAAATACTGTACTGCAATTTTTTTTAACTTCTGAGCATCGTACATTTTCAATTATTATTTTTTTTGGTAGTTTTTAGCGCCATTTGTTTACCGTTGGCAACTCAATACTCCATTTCTGTGGAAAGTAAAGGAAAAAATAATTGGAAAATAGTAATTATATCTTTTTGTTGCCATTTTGCCATAACAACTGAAAAATAAATGTTAAAATTTACGTGCTATTTTGAAAAACATAAATGAATGATTAATTTATTAAACTTCTAAGCATCGCACATTTTCAATTTTTATACCGTCGTATTGGGAAAAAAAAAGTTCTTTTAAATGCATTTTGTTTGAAAACTGCATCTCCGTTTATTTTTGAAATATTAATTTTTTTGTAGTTTTTAGAGCCATTTGCTTAATATTGGCAACAGAAATACCCCATTTCTGTAGAAAGTAAAGGAAAAATAGTTCTAAAATAGTAATTATATCTTTTTGTTGCCATTTTCCCATAACAACTGAAAAATAAATGTTAAAATTTACGTGCTATTTTTGAAAAACATAAATGAATGATTTCTGATAAAACATGTGCTGGACAGATATTTACACCTAATTCTAACTTGTATAGTTCACACTATAAATTTTATTATTCAAACTTATCCAACCATGCTACCACATAGTACTTGGTATAATTTATATATACCGAAATAATTGTCTTGCACAAGTGATCGTAAATTAATCTTTAATTCTAGTGAAAGAGCAACGCGAATCATTACCTAAAATTAAATAAACATTCGCGTGCTGAAGTTTAATCAACTAATTAATTAATTACAAAATATAAAGAAAAAGCTTGAGTTGTGAATTTTTACGAGGGCTCTTCCACCTATGAATTATGCTTAAACAAAGCTGAAAGGAAAATGACACACATTAAATTTTAACACAGAAAAACAGAGATTCATCTCTTGACTAAATAATTTTATTTCCATTAAATTAAACATAAAATATTTACATACACATATTATTTTACTAAAGAATATAAGCAGAATTTAAAACTGCTTTTCATAGTTTTAGCTTATATCTGAATTTTCAAACTCTAACTAAATAACTTATCATATTTTCTCAATTTAAGTAATAAGAAATCAAATTTCTCATTTTAAGTACATTATTTATAAACCTTATCTTAATTCGTTTGGATCCCACGTAACCACAATACCGTTATACAGCCGAGTCTCTATATATCGAAATCCATTGTTCCAGTAAAAAATTCGTTATAGAGAGAAATTTGTTATATAGAGAATGAGTAAAAATTCCTATTTAATGTGTAAGTTCTGAACAAAAATTACTTTTCAGGTGTTTAATTAAGAATTTGGAATGTTTAACTATAAATATTAACCTAATATTGTATTTCTGAATTATTTAAACAGTTTCAAAAAGAGAACAGACATTTATTTGAAAGCATAATAAAATCACATAAGCTGTTTTCATTTAAAAATTGTTACACTCTCGAAAAAATGCTCACACTTTAGCAAAGAATGAAAAATTGTATCGGGAACATTTTCCTCCATTTGAATTCTCATTCACCTTAAACTTCAATTACCTCTCTGATCCCGCTCTTATATGTGTAACAATCCAATTGACACTGTTTTAAGAAGTATGTTGGAAGGTGTATGGGAGGGGGAGGGGAAGATGAATTCGTTGGGCATAAAAAACAAGGAGATTCAAGGTAGAAAAGTAAGATAAAAAATTCAGCACTGAACGATAAATCACTAATCAGTGATAGAAAATTGATTCCATGTGATTTGGAAGCTTTTATAAAACAATAAATAAAGAACATTTTATGAAAAAATTCGTTGTATGGAGATAGATATTTCACTATATAGAGACTGTTTTTAATGAGATCATGGGAAAAAGGTACCGTTCCTACTAAAAATTCGTTATATAGAGAAATTCGATGTATGGAGTTTCGTTATAGAGAGACTCGACTGTATTTTCAATCTTCAAAAATACTGATAATGGGTAATAAAATTGTGGTAATAGAAAAATTTAGAGATGTACCTTGTATTAGATGATTCAGTTGCTTTTACTCATCGGACTCCTGAGCTGTCGAAGGGCACGGAATTATATTCCGATATTGGACGAGGCATCCACTCAATGTTGCGGCAACAGAAATGGCTTTTAGCAGTAACACCAGAAAGGGCATCGGGCAGCATCCATTCTCGTTCCGGTTGGCGCTATCGAGTTAACTCATCCATCTAGGCTCCATCCTCATCTTTTCCGTAGCTCAGCTAGTGCTGTTAGGATATGACCTACATCTTCCGAATATTTTTTTAGACTGACTTATACAAATTTTTCTCTTACAAAATCATACCTTGATGGTAGGCGGATCAATTTTAAAGATCCCCTTTTTTATTGGCTGTGGGATAATTTTGTAGGGTGCTTGGCTCGACCTATAAACTTCGAGTCCGCACTGTCCCACGCATATGCTTATTTAATTATATCTCCTGCCTGTGTCAAAAGTTCATACCCATAAAATCTAGGTGGTCACTAGTCATAAATTTATTCTGACACATTTATGCATTTACGATATCCTGTAATAAATCGTCTTTTCTTTTAGCAGTCATGCTTCGACGTCAGTACGTCTAGTCAGGACTTTACTTTTGTTATCTGTTGGGATCCAAACTTACATACACGAAATCCTACATGTATTTCAAAATAAAACACATTTAAAAAATACATATTTAACATTTATAATTAAATCAGTAATTTTTATAGGAATCTCCATTCCTATATAACCCATATATATAATTATTACAATTGTACTTTCATAACTATATTTTATAAAAATATATTTGTAAATCAATATCATCAAATTACGCAAAATGTTCTGTTTCTTAACCGAAACGTTGCGTGAACTGACTATTGCTAAATAGTGTTCCAGCATCTCGGAACTATTAAAAGCTATATTTAATTTTAAATATCTATATTAATATTACAAACACATGAAGGCATATGAATCATTAGATAGCTAATTTTTATTGGTCGAGTTTCTTGAATGGCGACATCTCTCTTTCTTTCTTTTTTTTTTTTTTCATTTGTGTGTTATTTAGCGATAGTGACGTCCTATGCATATGTTACTGAGATGCTGTTTAAGACTGGATCGTAAACGTGGAAGTATTCAGCGGATGCGAATGACGTCATTTTATATAAAATAAAAGCGTGTGTTTCAAGCCTAAAACTTAAATATGTTTTGTATTATCTATATTTATATACATATCTATATTTATTTTTCTTTTTTTTTTCATCGGTGGGGGGGGGGGGGGGACACTAAATTCTGAAAAAGCAGAATTTCTGCTTTCTAGTTTTGTGTTATTTTTTAATTCAATCATACTAATTGGTAGAGATATCATACGAATTGAAAATTTTCAACTGATTGGAAAAGTGTCGAGGCTGAGGGTCGAACCCAAACCCTCTTTGGCTTAAATTGCCAACTCTTTGCCAAGTAGAGCGTTGGAAATTTAAGCCAAAGGTCTTGGGTTCGACTCCCGACCTCGACACTTTTTCACTCAGATGGAAAAATTTTAATTCTTATTTGAAAATGTTCATACGAGGAACACGTTGCTTATGAATCCAATAAGATGCTTATATAAAGAAAAGCACAAACAGGAAGACTTTAGAATACAAATAGCTATTTATAAGCGCATGCGTCTTCGATTCTTCTCGAACGTGAAACCCCATGTTAACCTTTGGGAAATTTTAATTAGGTGATTATTCATTATCTAATCGGAAAACGGTTTTTCCCACCAGAAAGTCAGATGCAGACATAGCGCGTTTCCAAAAATGCTTCTCCTACATTTTAAGTATTTTTGAAAAAATGATAAATTTTGGAAAATTTTGCTCAAGTGAAATTTTTAAAGTTTATCACGTCTGTAAAAGTATTTAAAAAAATATTTTTAGGAAAAAACTACCCCTGCATGTGATGTATTATTATGGGGAAAACCGTTTTAGATATTTATATTAAGTAATGAGTAATCCACTATTTAAGTTTTTAAGTTAAGGCCATGTTTACTTATAACTGCCTGAAAAAAAAGTCAAATTTGGGATTTTTTTCAGACAATAGACAAAAGTTGCGATCATTTTGTTTAAAAAAAAAAAAAAAAAAAAAAAAAAAAAAAAAAAAAAAAAATAATAATAATAATAATAATAATACTTTAAGAATTGAGTAGTATTTTTTTTATTTAAATAGTTAATATGATTTCTTATGGAATAAACCTAAAAACATGAATATATATATATATATATATATATATGACAAAATGGTGGACACTTGAAATTAATGTTAATTCTTTGGAAAAAATTTTTGTCGTTTGAAATATTGTAAAAAATATTTAATACAGACAATTTTAACATATTATAGCTTCATTTCATAGTCAAAAGGGTTTACTTTGCTGGCAGAAACTTTCAGGACAATTAGTTTAACGGTTGAGTTGTTACAACCTACGCAGATTTTAAAAATCTTGTTTTGACAAAAACGCGTTTAAAGTTTTCATAGATTCGTCTTTTTGACCCATAATTTTTTACCATTCGTCCGTCCGTTTTGCACAAAAATTATTTTTTGGTTTGCCGAACACGAATTTGAGGCGTTATTTTCAAATTCAAAAAGGGGCAAAGGACTTCAAAAATAATAATAAGCTACGCGTTGGCCGCTATTCCTGGGCAACACAAGAATCCGTCCTCTGTCTCATAACTTTGCGTCATCTCAGAGACTTCTCGTTGCGCTAGACATACCGTGTTCTGCATTCTTGGCACGAAATTCATCTGCATTGACGGCGTATCTCCTGGCTTCTTAGAACAACAGAAATTCCCAAAACTTTCATCGTTCTTAATAAAGAAAATCTTCCTTCATCAAATAAATTTGCAGTGATTTGCACAGTTTTATAATCTGTCTTTCACTTTCCGGCAGGAATGCAAAGTACGTTCGACAGGCTGTAGCAACGTCACTAGCCTGCAAATTTTGGGCTATGTCATGTTTTTTTATCTTTTGATACTTGATCCTTATGTATTTTATAGCGATGAATTCGAAAATACCTTCCTTTTTATACCATCACCTAAGGATTTTTTGCAAATCATAAATTTCAAAATTAACCATCCATCCGCGGGTAACGCTCATATCACGATTCACACATTCTATGCAATTCTGTGGGGCACGCTATTTTTGCGTTCCAGTGTTGCCACCGGGCAACATATTTTTATTCAGATTGCTTGATTCCCGGCACTTTTTAAAAAGCGTATAATTCGGCTTATTCTCGCATTATTTAATCTATAATTAAATAAAGTGACTATTTCTACTTTTAAAAAGTGGTGGGAATCAAACAATCTGAATTAAAAAAAAAAAAAACCACTTGCAACACGTAAAAATATGCCGCGGTTTTATCCAAGAAAATGAAAAAGTCGCCTGGACTGGAGGGTTAAAACGTCAAAAAATAGCGGAAATCTGATACTATAAAATAGATGCGATTGTTGTGTCTTTTAACTTATGTATTTTTTAGCGTTGAATCCGAAAATGACCTTCATTTTTAACCATCACCTCAGGATTTTTCGCAAATCGTAAATTTCAAGGTTACAAAGTTAAAAGTTAAATGTGAACCCCCCTCTCCTCCTCATCGGACCCCTGACCTGTTTATAAGACAAAAAATTGAATAAATTATTATGAAAATGTTTTGCATCTGTTTTATAATATCAGATTTTCGCTTTTTTTTTTTTTTTTTTTTTTTTTTTAACTTTGAAATTGACGATTTGCGAAAAATTCTGACGTGATGGTTAAAATTGAAGGTCATTTTCAGATTCAGTCCTAAAAAGTACATATAAATCAATTATCAAAATTTAAAAAATACAAATATCACATCTATTTTTTAGTATAAAATTTTCGCTACTTTTTTACTTTTTAACTTTGAATTTTACGATTTGCGACATATCCTGACATGATGGTTAAAAATAAAGGTCATTTTCGAATTCAACTCTAAAATATATATAAAAATCAATTATTAAAAGTTAAAAACACAACCATCGCAGGCTTGTGTAATGAATGGATTTAAAACTTTTAGCAAAACACCTTTCAAAAAATGCAAAAAGAAAAATAGATTTTTTTTTTTTTTAATTATAAGTAAACATGACCTTAACACTGGATTTAACGATTTGAGAGAAGAAAACCTGTATAAAATAATTTTTTTTTTTTTTCACAGTGCAAAATGGAAAGGAGAAGAAAAACAACATCAATAACCATATTTTATTTAACTTAACTTGGTTAATGTATGCAGAGAAAGGATTTTGTAATCGACTTTCCACTTATTTCCTGATGTGCTAGAATTCTAGAAATTATGTATAGTTGTGTGTTCCCAATTACAATACAATATTTTAAAATTTTCAGAACTTAATTATCAATTAGTTAACTTAATTTAAATTAAATTTTCATTATTCGTTGAGAAAATGACTCAGAAATCCTAAATAATTTAAATAATTTTCAGGCATGATTTTTTAAATTATTTATTACCATAGGACTCAGCAATATATATGTATATATATATATATTTTTTTTTTTTGCAACGATAATGTTATTCTTCCCTGTTGCTGTATCCTAAAAAGATAAAAAGCAAAAATTTACATTATTTTTATAACAATTTATTATTTTTGAGCTTTTAATATATGGTTTTTTCATACCTATTTTTCTTGGAAGTGTGTTCTATCATTGTAAGGATCAAATTTCGAAAAAAATTAATTAGTTTAAGAAAATATAAATAAAATATTACAGAATATGTAAAAATACAGTTGAAAATACTATTTACTTACAATTATTACTTAATAAAAATATTTATGCTGCTAATAATCCTATTCATAGTTTCAATAAATGCATCTTAAAAATTGCGAAAAAGGAAAAAAAAAAAAAAAAAAAAGAAGTTTTATCAGAACATATAGATTGGAGGGTGGCTGTACAGACCATCCCCTTATCGAACTGACCGCTGAAATTCCAAGATTAAACAGAACTCGATATTAAAATGAAACTGGTCTGCCAAGCCATATCGTGGTGTAAATCACCTGCAAACCCGATTTTATTGGTTGACTGGTAGGTTTGTCATTGTGTTTTTCTGCACCCAAAGGTATGAAAACACGGAGGACTGAGTTCAGGAAAACACAATGACAAACCTACCAGTCGACCAATAAAATCGAGTTTGCAAGTGTTTTCAACCAAGATATGACTTGGCAGGCCAGTTGCATTTTAATATGCGAATGCAGTTTTAACTAATCCTGGAATTTTAGCCTTCAACTCGATGAGGTGATGGTTTGTGCAACCACCTGCCGGTTTAATATTGCTATTGAAAAATACATTGGTAACACATTCGACATGTGGAAATTAGTCTAAAGAAACAAACAAACAGTCGGACGTTATAAATTTAGCACACACGTGCTTCATAATTTCTTAAAAGGAGTTTCTTCTTCAGAAGAAATGTATTACTGATGATGTGTCTGTTTCTCTTTTTACCCGACTGCCAAGAAGGTTTATGTGTTTCACGCGTATCTGTGTATGTGGATTTCTGTATACCCTCGAAACATCCCGACGGCTGGATGGATTTTAATGAATGAGGTCTCTATCAATTCGTCTTAACGACCCAATGGTTATCGACTAGGTTTTGTTGTTATAAATTCAAAATGGCGGCCGTAAAATACAAAATGGCGGAAGAGACGAAAAAAACTTTTTACGCACCCTATTGAGTGGCATATCATTGGATAGGTCTTTCAAAATGAAGACGATGTTTCATTGACTATTTTACAGTCAGAAGCTCCGTTTAAATGTTACGCAACCTGGAAGTTGTATAGGTAGGATCTCTAGTTTTACTGCAACTCTAACCTTCATATATCTATAGGCCTCTTCAAAACAGTATTTATAGATAGGAACTAACAATTAAACACAATTTAAAAGTCATCAATAAAAGTAAATAAAAAAATAGGTAAGTAATATAAAAAATAGTTTATCATTGATGAGAAATAATTAATTAGATCGGGTTTTCTGATTTTTTAAATTTAATTTTTATACTTTCTTCTATTTATAATAGAAGATCACGTTTTAAGGTGTCAGTGATCCGGAAAACATGTTTACACAAAATGTCTGTCTGTCCGTTTGTCCAAGGGATGATACAAATATCATAAAAAAGTATGAAGTTATGCATGGAATTGAACCAAATTTCATGTTTTTTGGCTATGGCCAGCAGATACCAGTTCAACTTGGAGATGTTGGGGGGGAAGGGGCTGCAATAGTAATTTTTGTGTCATTTTTAAGGTTCCGTACTTAAAAAGTAAAAATGGAACCATTATAAGATCACTCCTGTGTCTGTCCGTCTGTCTGTCTGTCACAGCCATTTTACTCGTAAACTATGGAACGGGGAAAGTTCAAATTCGAAGAAGTAATAAAGACCATTAACCCACATATTTTCAGATTAATAAACATTCATAAATATATTTAGTAAAAAAGTATAAGGGCTAATTATGCTACTTGAAAAAAAAATTCTTTTCTTTGTATATCATGTGTGGTATCCTGTGAAAGCTTTTGTAACGCTGAACTCAAAAATACATTCCTTTTAATTTTAGGTATTATATTTTCAAAGATATTGTTGAAAATGTAGCGCAAAAATATGTCCCCCCCCCCATCTAATTCCGAATCTACTGAAACTAAAATTATGAAAAAATTAGAGGTAGTAGACGTTAATATAAATCTTGCCGGAAAATTATAGCGATTACCCTAGGTCACATAGTTTTTGAATAATTAGCATTTTTCTGTTATACACAAATTTCGATTTACGGGCATTCAGAAAAATTGTTGAGCATCACTGAATATACCTATCGTTGCAGAAGAATAAAAGCATTGTTGATAATGATTTTCGAAAAAAATCATCGGTAATTAGCCGAGATATTAACCCTTAAAGGTACGGTCAGTTTGGACATACACAAGGACAGGGACGGTGTACTCCATGCCTAGTTAACAACTTTTAATGATATATATGTGTAACGTAATGTCCAGTAACAGTATAAAAGCAATAAACGTCGAATTGTTAAAAACATACTAATTTAAGGAGTCTCGGAACTCTAAAAAGTGAACATTTAATGTCTTAAAATGTATATGATTTTAAAACACAATTTTAATTGGAATAAAAGATATAAGTATGTTATTTCGTTTCATGTATTTAAAAAAATTGCAAGATACAGAATTAGTATTTATAAGGGGCTCGAAACTGTTAGACATTTGTCGAACAAAAAATTGGCATAACTGTTTACGCGGAGGATTGCAAAATAAATATTGCAACTAGAATGAAAATTTTGGTGCTTACTTATACTTCAGATTGTAATAATTTCCCTGAACTTAAATAAATTTGTATTTAAAGCATTTTTATATTTTTAATGCAATGTTGCATTTAGCTAATACAAAATTTTTAAAATTCAACAGTAAAATCACCTAAAAAAATATTTTTTTGAATAATAAAAAGGCAATTTTAGGTTCAGTTTATACAGACTAACATGAAATAAATGTTTTGAAAATTTCATGAAAAAATATCCAGAAGTTTTTGAGGTATCCTGCGCGTTATGCCCAAAAAACGCCATTTGGAAAATAATGACTTTAAAGTTTCGGAAACGCCGCTTCAACTATTGAGCGGGTATAATTCTAAAAGCTAAAACTTCTGTTCTAATGGGAATTTCAAGGAAACAATTATATCAAAATATTCAGAAAAGATAGGAGTTTAACATCTAAAAAAATTAAAAATTCTTAAATTTTGAAGCTTTAAGAGTCCTGCGACCACTTAATCCTTTCCGGCACTATTTATAAACTTATGAAATAATGGACTGACACCAGAATTTATAAACAAATTTATCAGAAAATGCGAACTTACTTATTTTCACGTACATGATCAAAAGAAAATTTTAATTAAATATTGTTGGTGCCGTTTGTCTGGTTTGGAATTAAAATTTAGGTGTCCGTTTTTTAAGGGCATCGCCGTCGAAAGATTTAATTAGAATGAATTGCATAAATACTGTGGGATTCGCAATAGTTTGTATTGATTGTATCTCTCAATACGCCTCGAGTGATTTTAAAAGTTAATTAAATACCTATCTGGAAGAACGCGGCACTGACCAAGCCGGCGTTGCAACTTTGAGACCTCAATTCGAAGCGCGCTTAGCACAATGCCAAATTTAAACATTGAACAAAGGTTTTGTTTTAGCTACAGTGTAGAAATAAAGGTTATTACTACGCTGAATTTAGTTTCATGAATTGCTAAATGAAGTTTACTTATGCACTGCTTTTATTGTCAGTACCAAATTAGTTCATCATAAACAGATTAGGATAATATTAAAAAAAAGAGATAGGAATAGCTATATTTGATATTATTTAGGTTCCATATCTCTTTGAACTTTCATGGTATACCCATTTACATTTTTGTAATATATACAGTTATACCCAACCCTACGTTGTATAGTTTTTTACAAAGTCTTAGTATTTTTTTAGCAACTTTTTTTTGTTTTTTGTTTTTTTTTAAATAATACAATTACAAATTCATATTTTTATTCTACGGAACCCTCTCTGCGCGAGTAATGCTCGCACTTGGCCGTTTATTCTTATTGTAACATCGGAAAGTGTACTACGTTATGGATAGAATTGAGCCCTACTTCATATACAGTGAAACCTCCCTGTACGACCACCTCCATTAGGCGACCACCTTCCTGAACGACCATTTTTTTCATGAAACGGAATTTATTCCCATAGGCCCAATACTAATTTTACCTCCATTCAGAGACCATCCCAGCTGAACTCCCTCCATGAGCGACCCATTTCTTTGAAGAAAATGAAACAAATTCCGTTTTTTTCTGGTAGCTTGAAAGTTTTATTAGAAAAATAATTCCGAAGAGTGCATTATTCATCAAACTTCTAAACTAAGTTTAGAATTATTTTCATTCCAGTAACTTTTAAATGTTTAAACCCCTTTGTGCCTTATTAGGCAATGAATTTAACTCTGACGACAAATTAAGAATGACGGTGAATAAACCCTATTTTCTCAGGAAACTCTCAAAGAAATATATAAATTAATGAAATCGTCATTATTTGTTCTCGTCCAAAAAAAAGAAAAAAAAAATTGCATTTATTCACTGAATTTCGAAAAGACTTGGAAATAAAAGTTGTAAAAGATAAAACCGTAAAACAAAAGCAAACGTTAATGTATTCATTTTTTAAAGTCTGCAGTAATTAACTTATGTAATTAACTTTTGTTTTGATACTTAAATTTTCATATTTTTTCCTAATGTGAAAAATAAATTTTAGTAATATTAATTGTTACCTTTTTCGAACAATTTAAAATATAGATTTAAACAAAACCTCCATTAAGAGACCACCTCTAGGAGCGACCGATTTTTATTGGAACGGACCGTGGTCGCTTTAGGGAGGTTTTACTATATATGTTTTTCGCTATGGACGTCAGGTCCCAGTTGAAAATGGGTATATTTCTCAGGAAGGATAGTGATTTTTTGTGCGATTTTTGGAACGGGATTGTGATAGATTAAGATGTTGTGCTGTTGAATGCCAGTCGCTCAGAAATCGACGTCCTCGCGGTACAGGAAGTTTAGAAGCCGTGGATGCGTGAAAACATGATATAACATCTAACTAACTAGAGAAGATTGGGGAGAAAATCACTGTCAAATCTAGGCTTAATTTTCGACTTCCACTGGATTTTATTTCAAGTACTAACGTGTATCCTTCTATATATAAAAAAAAGTTTTGATCTGGAAATGGACCAATGAAAATCTGCGTAGATATTCCCAGCAGATCGGCGTCCAATTTGAATGCTTAATAATGGCCTTTCTTCGTTAATATTAAAAAAAAACTGTTGCATACAAAAATATGAAAATCGGTAGTATTATAGAGAAATGTTTGATAAACACGCTGACGCAGACAGTTTTCAAATAGAAGAATTATTTTAAGAGATATTTAATGCCAAAGTTGGACAAAATCGTTCCATTAAAAAAGTTTTATAGGAGCAAAAACTTTACATAGGAATTTAATCATTTTTAGATCATTTTATGCGTCAGAATTTCCCGGTGTGCATACTGCATTTAGTTTTTTAATTTGACTCATTTTTTGAGGATTTATTTCTATTTTAAATTCAAATTTTCAGCATTTCGAGAGATATTTTTTACATTTTTTAGAAAATTGTATTAATTTAAACTGTTGCCAACTGTATAAACAGCGCAAACAATAATATTTGCTTCAAATTAAAAATTTATTTTACACGTGACTATTATAGACAGAAAATATAAAAAGCAGGAACTCATTGAAAATTACGTCATAAAAACTATATTTAAACGTGAATTTTAAAAGAGAAAGAATATTGTAAAATAATAAATTCATTAACATGCGTTAGAAATCTTAAATAGGAGAATTTACGTCACATTTACGTCGCATTACACTTATTACGTAAAATGAACAAAAAATAATATTGCAAAACAGTTTAAATTTAAAAATTGCGCGAGACATTTATTTGATATTTAGAGATGATCATAATATTTCATTTATAACAAAAGTATTTTTGCGTGAATATTCAAAAGAGAAAGAAAAGTTGGTCAAAATTACGTCAGATTATAACTGTCAGATTCAAATTATAATTCAGTCTTCCGAAATCTTTTTAAAGCCGATCAAATTAGCGTGCTGTTAGAGTCTGCGATGTCTGAACGGGGGTTGACGAGCGTAGCTCGTGGCAGAACCCCCTAGTGAGATAAAAAGAAAGTTTTGGGATTGGCGCATCCGACTATTTAATGAGAAAAGATTAGTGTTTCTAGGTCCGGTATAACAAAATGGGGAACACAAAAAGGAAAAATGCAGAATACCAGCTTCTACATCGGGACATATACAAATATACACATTTATTTTTTAGTAAATTGGGTTTCGTACATCTGATGAAACCCTATTCTTCTGCCTAACTCCTCTGTCTGTCTGTCCGTCACAGAGTTCGTTGTCAGAAACTACACAAGTTAGACACTTGAAATTTTGCATACTAATAGCTGAATACCTCCCACAACACGACAAAACATAAAATTTTGAAAAAAGTCTTATTATTTTAATTAAATAAATTAATTTAATGACATATCAGACTATTTTTGCGATTTAGATTTTAAAACAGAACCTTAATTTTAGTCTTTTTTTAGCAGGCTAGATAGTTCTGTGGTAGCGCATCTTGCTAATCAAAAGGTTCACGGTTCGATGCTCAGCGTTGAAGTTACAGTCGGAAATAGATTTCATTATCTAATAGATTCGGTTTTAAAGATTTCTTTTTTTTTTTTTTAATTTTTGCGCCATTTTAAGGCCAAAAGTTGTTGTAAAATATTTTATCAATTATTTTTTTTATTCAAAAATTCTTTTTTTCAGCAACTGCGAAATTTTAAATTGACGTAATTTCATTGTCCGATGAATTTAATTAACAGAGTTTATTCATTTTTTTCCGCTATTTTAAGGGGGTTTTTTTTCTTTTCTTTTTTCTTTTTTTTTTAAAATAAAATTAAATCATGGAATTAAATTTCCTTTCCAGATATACAGACATATGCTGCTATATTTTTCTGAAAAGCACTTTCTTGAATATTTTTAATTTGATTAAAAAATTACCTTCCAATTGTAGTAATTTTAAATTTAAATTTAATGATGTTGCCATCTATTGAAAAATGTTAAGGATTTAATAATTAGAAATTAACGATTTGTATTTAATAATTAAAGGATAAAGTGTTTTGAAAAGACTATTAAACGAAAACCTCTGTGTGATCTTCGATCACATTTACCTACTTGTTTAAGTTCAACTCATTTCCATTGCTAGATAAATTTCTTACCTATCTCAACTTTAACATATATTAAGAAAATATATTATGAAACAGAGTACCAAAAAGAAAAAAAAAACCTCACATTAAAACGTGATATAATTATTGCAATTGCAATTTTACTTTACACTGAAGTCTGTTAGAGATAAAGTCTTTAAAGATTAAAGACATTTGTCTTGTAATAATACCTGACGATTCAACACGATCTTCCCGGGTTATAGAACATATTGCCCTGTGTAGAGAACATGGATGAAAACAGCTTTTAATTAAAAATTACAATAGATTTTTATACTTAATATATATTTTTTTAGATTAACTACTAGTAACACCATAAAAATTTTTTAATAAGAAAAATATCAAACATATATTCAGAGAAGTATTTATATTTATTAAAAGCCCTAAAGCTTTTCATATTAGCCGCAAGCTAAGGGCTAACAGCCGGAGAAATTGTTAAAGATTTCGTTGTTTACAACAGCTTTTTTTATTCTTATTACTTCAGTGTTTAAGTGCGTTAGTTCGATTACATATCTGTTAAATTTTTGTTTTATATTTTTAATTAATTAATTAATTTATGCATTTTAATGTTATTATGAAATATTAGACGAAGATAAATTCTGAACTATTTATATTGTTTTTATGTGCAAGCGGGTTAGTATTCTATAATCGGGCTACATTTGATAGAGATAGATAAAAAAAATCATGTTTAAAAATGTTTTAAAAACCATAAAAAATCAGTAAACTGAGATACAGTTTTCAAACAAAACATTTTTTGAAAACATGAAATTGCATTTTTTTTTTCACTATTAGACGGTATAAAAATAAAACTTTTGCGATGTTTCGAAATTAAAAAGAAATGCAGTAAAAGCGAAATTTATTGGCTAATGTCTTTGCCACCGTTAATTTAATATGAGCGTTACTCACGGACATGGTTTTGCTTTATAATATAGATTTGCAAAAAAAAAAGATACTTTAAAATGTTCAAAATTGTAGAAGCAATGTACTTTGAAATTTTTACCCGGCTGCCAAGAAGGGTTATGTTTTTCACACATATCTGTGTATGTGGATTTCTTTATACCCTCGAAACATCCCAACGGCTGGATGGATTTTAATGAATGAGGTCTCTATCGATTCGTCTTAACTTTCCAATGGTTATAGGCTAGGTTTTGTTTTTATAAATTCAAAATGGCGGCCGTAAAATACAAAAATCCCTGCCGGCCCGGCCTACAGGCAGAGGTAGATTTCGAAGTTAAGTATACTAATTTCACCAATAAAAACAAAATCATTATTAGATATAAATCCACTTTAACATCTGTCTGCTTTTGACGAGTTTTTATTTCCTTTTTATAAAATAGCTGGTTTTATCAGAATCATGTTGAGGCGATATTAAAAAAAATATTTTTCCATACTCAACAACTCGAAATTTTCTGGCACATTTTCAGATTCATTTTTAATTAAAAAAAAATATGAAACATGCTGACGTGATTTTTGAAAAGATTTATAAGCGATCTGTGTTTTTATTTTTCTTTCAATTAATTAAAACTTGATTAATAAACAATTATTTTCTCAGTAGGGCAATATTTTTCGTTTCTAACAATCGCTTCGGGAAATTCTGTTCAAAATGCCCACTTTGACATCCTTTTTTGAAATATATTCTGCCTCTATCAAAAAATCGATCATTACTGTACATTATATAGTTTCTGAATAAGAGAATCTAGCAATTGGATGCGTTTGAGAGCAAAAATGAATTTAAAAATGAGTAAGAAAATAGGCAGTTTGGATTTGAATGCACCCTTAATAAGATGATTTTTTTCTTCAATCGCTATGTATTTTTAATTTGTTTTTGCTGTAAGAATTGGCCCTATCAAAAACTTCTCTATATAAATATTGAAGACAATATTAAGAAGATATATGATAAATTCATGGAGATTTTATATCTTGTGAATTGACGGAGTTATTAAAATTTTTCTTCTTCAACCCCCCTTTTATGTTTTCGTTTTTTATTTTTTTTTCGGTACGAATTGTTCCTATTAAAAACTTGTGAATATAAAAGTTGTAGATAATATTAAGGAGATGTATAATAAAATTATTGGATTTGATATCTTGAGAATTGACGAAGTTAGGAATTTTTTTTCTCCCAAAAACCCTATTTTTGCGCTCCTTGAGCCTATTTTAAATTTTATCAAAAATCTGTGATGCATGAATTTTTGGCGCTATTTTTAGAAGTAATAAAAACTTTAAACTGATTTGACATGTACAAAAATTAAGAAGTTATGTGGTTTTTTCGGTTTTCACAAAACCCCTCCCTATTTCCATCCCCTTTGTCCGCTTTTGCCCGTTAACGAACTTGGGCGAGATTTTATGTCCCTTGATTTTATGTATCAGTTTGAAAGAGATTTGTGCAGAATTGGGAAAGTTATCGTGTCCAGAAGAAAGTGATAACACAATTGCTTCGGGAAATTTCGTTCAAAATGCCAATTTTGACATCATTTTTTGAAATATATTCTGCCTCTATAAAAAAATCGATCATTACTTTACATTATATAGTTTCTGAATAAGACATTCTAGCAATTGGATGCGTTTGAGAGCAAAAATGAATTTAAAAATGAGTAACAAAATAAGCAGTTTGGATTTGAGTGCATCCTTAATGCAATGATTTTTCCAACACAATCCGCTTCGGAAAATTCGGTTCAAAATGCCCACTTTAGCAGCACTTTTTTAAATATATTCAGCCTCTATCAAAAAATCGACCATTCCGGTACATTATATTGTTTCTGAGTAAGAAAACGTAACAATTGGAAGCCTTTGAGGGCAAAAATGAGTTGTAAAATGAGTCAGAAAATAAGCAGTTTGGATTTGACTTAGATGATTTTTTTCTTCAACCACTATGTATTTTTAAATTTTTTTTTGCTGTAAGAATTGATCCTATTCAAAACTTGTCTATACAGATGTTGTAGACAATATTAAGAAGATATAGGATAAATTCATGGGTATTTTATATCTTTTGAATTGACGGAGTTATGGATTTTTTACTTCTTCAAACCCCCTTTTTGTTTTCGTTTTTATTTTTTTTTTTTTTGCAGTACGAATTGGTCCTATCAAAAACTTGTGACTATAAAAGTTGTAGATAATATTAAGGAGATTTATAATAAAATTAATTGGAATTGATATCTTAAGAATTGACGAAGTTATGAATTTTTTTATCACAAAAACACTATTTTTTGCGCCCCTTGAGCCCATTTTTAACTTTATCAAAAATCTGTGATACATAAAATTTTCGCCCTATTTTTAGAAGTAATAAAAACTTTAAACTGATTTGATATGTATAAAAATTAAGAAGTTATGGGGGGTTTTCTGTTTTCGCAAAGCCCCTCCCTATTTCCATCCCCTTGGTCCGATTTTGCCCATTAACGAACTTGACCAAGATTTTATGCCCATTGATTTTATGTATTAGTTTGGAAGAGATTGGTGCAGAATTACGAAAGTTATCGTGTCCAGAAGAAAGTGATATATATAGATAGATAGATACATAGATAGATAGATAGATAGATAGATAGATAGATAAAGTTTTTTACTGAGGGTGGTTTTGGGTTCAAGGGTCATGATCGGTGTATATCTGCAAAACTTTTTCAGAAATTCCAACATGGGAACGATCCCAATAGGTAGTATTTCATACGAAATCTACCTAAAATGGTGATAGAGACGAAAAAAATTTTTTACGCACCCTATTGAGTGGCATATTATTGGATAGATCTTTCAAAATGATGACGATGTTTCTTTGACTATTTTCCAGCCAGAAGCTCCGTTTAAATATTACACAATACACAACCTGGAAGCTGTGTTGGTAAGATCTCTAGCTTTACTGCAACTCTAACCTTCATAGACATCTATAGGCCTCATCAAAACAATATTTATAGATAAGAACTAGCAATTAAACACAACTTAAAAGTCATCAATACAAGTAAATAAAATAAATAGGTAAGTAATATAAAGAATAGTTTCACATGTCCCTTTTTTTGTGACTCTGGATTTGGCAACATTAGTTCCAAGTTCGAAGGGTGCATTTTTTATCGAAGCATGGATTGCCGAAAATTTCTTAGGGAATAAAAAGTCTCACGATTGCATTGAACAGATGCTATTACATTTTCAGAATCTTGGATGCAATTAAGGTACACTTCCTTCATAACCGTTTAGGTCGTTTCCTTGAAAATCTTGGTGATCTGAGTGAAGAACAAGGCGAACGCTTCCATCAAGATCTCATCATTATAGGGGGTTATGGAGAAACGATACCAGGGTCGCTGGGATAAACGAATGATGGCGGACTTCTGCTGGAGTATTCAGAGTAGCAGTTAGTTGCACAATTATTAATTCCAGAAAATCTTATATAAGAGAAAATTTTGTGAAATTTAATTAGAGTGATTAAATAAAATGTTATCAAAAACAATAATTTTGTTATCAAAAACAATAATTTTCTTTAAAAAAAAAAAAAAATCTCCTTATATCTCGATAGCTATAGCTAATGCAAAAATGCTGATTACATATTTGAAATCAGCGCAAATAACACTTTCAAAATAAATTAAAATATCTCATACAATCTAAATGCTGTTTGGCGGTGTAATATAAGATATTTATTTATTTTATTATTATTATTATTTTAAGTTTAAAGGGTACCAAGTCCTCCTAACCCCCTAAGATCGAATACACAAAAACGTTCGAGTTCGATCTTATTGAATTTTGTGACTGTCTTGATAGTCATGCAGTCCTGAAGGAGGGTAATGATACTTAGAAGTGCAAAATATAAAAAAGATAGTTCTGAAAGAATGATTGAACATATATATAAATTAACTTGCCTTGCTTTAAAAAAAAAGATAATTTTTTCACACCAAAAATTTCGCCACTGGTCTTAATAGGATATAAAAGCGATAACTTCCTCGAGTTAGTAAAGCAAATAGGAGCAGCACAGCTTTCCTCTTAACCCTCTCCGGCGCGGAGTAATTCTGTTTATAAACAGCTGAAATAATGGACTGACATCAGAATTTATAAACGAATTTATTAGAAAATACGAACTTGCTTATTTTCGTGTAAATTATAAAAGGAAAATTTTTATTAAATATTCTTGGTGCCGTTTGTCAGTTTTGGAATTAAAATTAGGAGGCCTTTTTTAAGGACACCTCCTTCGAAAGGGTTAAGGGGATTGTGACATCAAATGCCTTAAAAAAATCAATTTTTCAAATTGTGGCTTAAAAAATAGAGCAGATTCTGCAGATTACAATTATTTATAATTTATGCACCTTTTAAAATTCTAACACTTATTATAGCCAGATTAAAAATGTAAACAAACATTTAAATCCTATTTAAAAGGACAAGTGTTTTTTTGCATTTTTCTCAAAATGTAATTTTTTCATGTGATG